>LZPO01008127.1:65118-94478 GCA_001675575.1 Neotoma lepida | reverse complement strand
CTGGTGGGGTGGGAAGAGGGAGGAGAGGGGGATCTGAGGTTGGTATGTAAAAGGAGTGGAAGATCTTTTTAATGTAAAAATAAATTAATTAATTAATAAAAAAAAACAAAAAAACAAAAAAACAAACAAACAAAATAATCTTAAGAACGCCAAAAATGTAGTTGTCTTGTTACACAAAACTTTATTAAACTATTGGCTCCAAGAGAATTAATATATTAATAAATAAAATCACTGAGGTAAATGACACACAATGATAGAGGACAGAGTAGGGAAAATGTCTGAATTGGTTTTTCCTTACATTTCTTCTTCTACGGTTACTCATTCATTCACTCCATGCCCATTTTGGGGGGAGGGGTTGCTTGGAGGTATCTTTTGGTAAATGTGCTGGCTAGGTTTATGTCAACTTGACACAAGCTAGTTGTGGGAATTCGTTCCGTTCAACCAATGACCTTTGGGCTATCTGGCCCAATGGGCATGGCCCTTTCTGGGTATATTTACTGGTTAAAATTGAGGTGGGGGNCACGCTTGCCCGCTTGGGTGGTCGGAGACTGGACAGTGGGTTCCCTTCACCCCTGGGCAGAACGGAGGACAACACAATGTCTGTTCACTTTGTTTTGTATCTGTGAATGTATTATCCCCATTTTCTGTCTTAATAAATTCTTGATGTCCTTTGAAAGACTCTCGTGGGTTCACATAACAAGCTAGAGTTATCTGAAAGGAAAGAATCTTAGTTGGGAAAATGCTTCCCTAAGATCCAGATGTAAGGCATTTTATTAATTACTGATTGATGGGTGAGAACCTAGCCCATGTAGATAGTGCCATCTTTAGGCCGATGGTCCTGAGTTCTATAAGAAAGCAGGCTGAAAAAGCCATGATGAGCAAGCCAGTAAGCAGCACTCCTCCATGGCTTCTGCATCAGCTCCTGCCTCCAGGATCCTGCCTTGTCTGAATTCCTGTCCTAACTTCCTTTGATGATGAATAGTTATATGGAACTGTAAGCTAAATAAACCCATTCCTCTCCAAATTGCTTTGGTCATGGTGATTCATCATAACAATAGTAACCCTAACTAAGACAGTAATTATGCAAGATTCAATCTCTGTGTTTTGGGATCTTATGATCTTTAGGCATGGCAGTTGCTGAGGGTGAAATCTCAGCTCATGACGCAAGAAATCAGAGATTCATGTCCTTTCATTGCTACAAAGCTTCTAGTGAATAACCATTTTTCTCCTCACTTTTGAGGATAACTCTACAGACATTCCTCAACTATTTGCAACATGTGGAAGAGAAGTATTTGACTAACTAAGCAGGAGAGCTGGCTAAACTTACTTTTCTCTAGAAGTCAATAAAGTGTTCAAAGAACCAAGTCAAGGAGGGTGTTAAAGGAACACAGAACCCAACTTGGAAGAGGCCTGACTTAGTCCTGTCAAGCTGGAACAGAGTACCTCAGACTGCTGCTTTCTGAAGTAGCCATTTATCTCTCACAAATCTGGAAGCTGGCAAGTCCAAGATCATGGCAGCCTCAAATTGAGTTTACTGGTGATGCTCAGGTCTCTGCTGACAAGACGGCATTTTTAATATGGTGGTCTTCTAGAAAGAAGAAATCTTTGTTCTCAACATGGAAAAAGAGATGGAAGGATAAAAGGGCCAAGCCCCCTTTCTCAGCTGTCATGACCTCTACACTTCCCAAAAGGTCTCGTCTCTCAATACTGTTGAATTTGCGGTTGATTTTCTGGAGCTAGACAAGTACTACCATTGTACAAAGAGGTCCCTTGGAGTTACATTTATAACATGTGGATTTGGGAGGGCACATTGAATGTGCAGAAAAATGTCAACTACTCAGAGGTGGGACAATGTGAAAAACAGAAGAAATTACTCTTACGAATATAAGTGAAGAAACACCAAAACAGAAGGAAAATCTCTTGCAGTAGAATGCAGACTAACAAATACAGAATAAATACTTAGAAAATCACCAATAAAATGAACTCGTAGTTAGAATTTAATAAAGAATAGGATACTCACATGGAATCATGGTGTCTTCTAACAATTTAGTTAATAATCATGCAGTGAATGTTCACTCTACAGTATAAAAGCCTAGCAGAACACATTAAGCCAGTTTCCAAATATTCTATTACTTATATTTGGACTGACAGCATGTACTTTCAAATCAGATGAACTGAGAATGAAGCATTTTTTTGTGATGCTCCTTCTAAAGACACATAATCAGAATGATGAGGATGTAAAGCCAAAGAGAGCCGAGTGGTACGTAATTAAAAAGAAACAAATACAGGGGGACTACACCAGATGAGGGTTGATTAAAGAGACATTGCTAAACCAAATGACCTTGATGTTGGACTGATTTTTAAAAAGTAGCTATCAAAGACATTTGAGTGATTGATAAAATGTGAATGTAGACTAAACTAGACAAAATTATGACTCCTAGATGGCACAGTCTTGCCAGCTGCACTGTGGTTTGGGCAAAAAAGATAGAAGGGTTTAGCAATAATTTCAATATGCTACCTACTCCATAAACAACTGTCTGCTTATAAGAATCTGTCGACCTACCTAGATACCTAATCTTCTGCTCTGTCTGTCACCTGTGTTTGGCCAGAGTGTGAGGGTATCAGCCATCAGTTGATATGGTAAATTACCTAACACTAGGGAATAGAAGTGGTGACTTGTGAGGAATCCGTGAGGATTCCTTTTTCAGGTTTTTGTAACTTTTCTGTACATTTGAAGTTAGAATAGAGTGCTACATAAAATATCATTAAGTACAAGAACTATTTAATTGATAAATATATACCAATGCTTTGAAAACTAGTTGAAATGGATAATCATTTCCACTTAATCAACAGCTAAAAATGACCATCTAAACAAGAGAATAGTCCCAGATAACTTTCCTGGAAAACCTCATCAAAACTTCAGGAACAAGAGAACCTACATGATTATAAAGTGAAACTTGAGTACTAGAAATAGATTCATTCTTGATTTGGATGTTGGAGGTACATATGTGGATGTGTGCTAACATAAACGTCTGATGTGTTGTGAATAATGCCAGTGCATACTCAGCAGGCAAAGGTGCATGCTGTCAAGCCTAATGACCCGAGTTCAAGCCTTGTGACCTATATGGTAGAAGAGATCTCAATTCTGGTTGTGTTCTAAGCCCTACTCCACACATATGCCATGTTATATGCGCATGTACACACACACACACACACACTCACATACACTCACACAACACAAATTCTCACACACACACAAACTCATACTCATACAGGCACACACTGACACACACAATAATAGTATTTTTTATTGAAAAAAAACATGATTGTATGTCTTGTATGCCTGCTTGCACATAATGTGATAGCTCAATAGAACAGCTTGCAAATATCTCGGTGGATGAGGAAGTGGTATTTATTTTGGCTTATGTATCCGTGTGGTCTTTAAAATTCCTTGATATAATAATATATCAGATATTCTGTGAGCTTTCAGAACCTTTCATCCTATCCTAACTTGTTCTCCTCAAAATCCATTTAATATTTGCTTACATGCATCAAATAGAATAAACATCCAATCCTAATTGCTGATGTTGAAAGATGTGAGAAGAAGAAAAAAAAAAAAAAGCCACGGAAGATGTTTCTTTAGTTCATGTGAATGACATTTTTCACTTCCCCAAACTTTATTTTCTCTTCCCATTGCAGTCTTTTATGGCTGGCTACACCACACAGCCATCTTCCAGTGCACTTAAAAAGCCTGGAGAACCCATTCAGTGTATATTAATCCTCTGTAAAAACAAATACCTCGAGTGCTTGCTCTGTGGCAGTGTCAGTCATTAAGGCTGGTGCTTGGTAGTGATGGTATTGCTTGGCTTGTTGCCCAGACAACGGCTTGTGGGTGGAAACTGTTGTCTCAGAATTTTAACAGCTTTTTGTTTTTCATTTTGCCTCTGACCCTTGTGCACAGGATACATTTGGTGTCCATTGCCTTCTTCTCTGTATAAACCTTATCTTTCATATTTACTGAGGGAGGAATATTACGAAAGAGCAAACAGATGCTTTACTTTGGTCTTGCACCATGGTTCTGGGAAGTATGTGGTGGCACCAAGGCACNAGAATCTTCATGATTGAAATGCTGCACATAAAATGTCACCAAACAAGGGGGGAATGCCCCAAAGCCCTTTGCTTTCCAGCATTGTATCCACTGTGATGTATTTTTGAAAGCCACCCAAGTATAACTATTTATTTTAACTAAAGTAATCGAGATTAATGTCAGCAGTTATGACACACACTGTCTGCTAAAGAACACATAGAACAATTGCTCAGGGCAAGCTTCATTAAGAAATCAGATAAAATTAGTAAAACTGATTATATTTCAAAACTCAGCAGCAGCTAAAATTGCCATTCAGGAGCTTCCAATTAACACAATTGGTCTTGTTCACAATCAGCTATTGTAATCTCATTAGCTTATTATATTTTAATCATGATGATAACAGCACAGCAAAATTTTATTTTATTTTCCATGGCTCAAATTTGGCCAAATTGGGCATGTGGCCTACCTAGCATTAAATGCAGGGACCTTTGGAATTTGGCATCTCACCCATTCCTTTGGGAGAATTAACCCAATCAAGTGACAACTACGCATAGGTCCCCTTTCCCTGACAGTGAGGAGCATGCTGCAAACAGATATCTAATTTGGCATCTGCTGATGGGGGGATTAATTATGTAGCTGACACTGTGGCTCAAATCATTTTGGAATGGCATTTGGAGAATCCATAGTTCCTGTAAGAAAGGAAAAGAAGCATGGAGGAGAAAGGGGGAAAGGAGACAGACTTCCCTAAGCACCCATGTTTAACTTCTGTACCTTTCTGTTTTACTGTCTTGGTTCACAAATATGTTCTAAAGATACCATCTTTGCAAAACTATGAAGTCTTTTTTGTTGTTGTTTTGGTAAAAGCAGCCAGCATGCAACTAGGAAACCGGTGTTTCACTGATCTCTGGTACTGCCTGCTTCAATAAGATTATGTTCTATTGATGGCAACTGGGGTGTAACAGCCATCTACAGAAAGCAATAGGTTGCCCTATTTTCAGGCTGAAAATGCTGTGTGTTTTATGATCTGCCTCTATCTTGCACACCAGGGATGCGTCTGTGGCTAAAGCCATAATAGGATTTTCCTAAATGATAGAAAAATACAAATATTCTGACCAACCAGCTTGCAGAGGTTGCTTATTTCCCGGCGAACTTTGAAACCACATTTTGCCTCCACCTCTTAAGAGTATCTTTGATTTCCCTTTTGCATGATGAGGGCTTTTACAACAGGCGTCGTGATCATTAATTGTATGCTGCAAAAGGAAAACAAACAAGAGAGGCTGTGTGCCAGCAGACTTACATATCCAAGTCCTTGGCAGAACCCCATGAAATAGGAAAGACAGCACAAGGAAAATATCTGTAGCTGAGCATGCTGGGAAGTTCAGAAATCCTTCCATAGCCTTGAACCCCCCACTATGTTGTTTGGAGCAGTAGAGACCAATGCTATCTTTAAAAAACAGCTATTCAGCAGTTTTGCAGTTCAGGGTATTTTCCAAGCCATAAATAAATAAATAAGGGAAAGGATCCTTGAAAATCCCAGGAGGGGAAGTTAAATGAAAATGGAGGACGTAGTCCTTCTGTGACTATCATATTACCATACCTAAGCACTGAAAAGGTGAACGTTCATCATTATTAAAATCATTCAATTTGTGTCTTTAATTATAACTTTTGGGGGCATGAATGGCTCCAGAGAAATTAGTCTTCTATTTGCTCCATGAAAGAATTTAATAAGTAATACATTATGTTAACTGATTTTTAAAAATCCATTTAATTTCTCCCTGAATTCTATTTTAGGCTGATGAGTTCTGATATTAGAGAATTTTCTATCTAGCGTCTCCTGCTCAGATGGTCATAGATCATTGTTTCTTAAACCATGAGGTTCTAGACTACGTGTATTTATGATTGAACTTATATACCACATAATTTGAGGTTCCTTCTATTTAGCTGTGTGTTAACCAGCTCCATTCTGATCATTTGAATGATGGTCCCAGGTTGCCTTTGAGCCATCACCTCCATCTCTAATGGTGACACTCACATATTTAGAGGGACTCAGGTTATGTAACCAGTAAATCTCCTTTTCATGTCTCATATTTAGATGGATACCCATGTGACCGGGATGCAGCATAGACTTTATGACAAGAATAAGTAAGAGTTCTCCAGGTAACTGAACAGAATATTATTATTGAAAGTTAATACCAATCTAATACTAATTAATATTACAAATAAATGAAAATTATGATGGTAGGGTATCCTTGGGATGGGAACGCATTACTAAATGATTAAATTTCAGCATATCACAATGGGGCTGTAATAAATACTTACAGAAGGGACTGGGGAGATGGCTCAGAACTTGAGAGTGCTTGCTCTTCCACTGATACAAGTTCAGTTCCCAGTACCACTTTGGGTAATTCATAATCTTCACCTGTAACTCTAGCTTCAAGGGATCTGATACCTTCTTCTGGTCTCTGCAGGCACTGTATGAATGTGGTATACACTCATACACACATACACATAGATAAAAAGAAAGAAAATCAATCTTTAAGCACGTTCATTCAGAGAATGAAGTCAGCCCGTGGCTCAGCAAGGCCTAGGCTAAGTTAGCATTAAGATTCAAGAAGGTTCTGACGTGACTTCATCTGAGCATTTGCATATCCATAATGGTAAGTAGTATCAGATACAGTGTTGAGTTTTCCTTGAAGAAATCTAGCTGAGAAAAATAATAAACATATGCTTGATCCTATTAGAAGTAGGCAGGAGGCCAGAGTGTGCTCTGTAAGAAATATTTAGGGGACTAAACACAAACCATTTTTCAAGATGCTCTGGCTTCAGTCTGTCTCTTATACACATCTGGGGTGTGAGGACTGGAAGGTCCCTGGGGCTTGCTAGTTAACTCTGACTCCAAAAGTAGGTGATGGCATTCTTGAGGATGATACCCGAGGCTTTCCTCCAGTCTCCACGTGCATAAGCACAAATGTGTATCTACACACACATGCTGTCTCTTATACACATCTAGATGTGTATAAGAGACAGCTTCCAATACCCTGTGCCCCTACTGGGGATGAACTTTCTACTTCCTTCCCATGTGCTTTTTTTTTTTCTTTCTGATAGTGTCAGTCTGTCTCTCTCTAAAATTGCATAGCAGAATATGTAAGTACTCTTCAGGTAAAAGGAAAAGTGGATTATCATGACTCTAACAGAGACATTGTCCTATGTAGTTTACACAAATTCAGTAAGTATGATTTATTGCGTTATACTCAGATTTCTTTATTTAGAGTTGGCTGGGTATATCTATAAAGCACTTGTGCTGCAGGCATGAGGACCTGAGTTTGGATCCCAAGCACACACATAGGAAGCTGGTTCAGTGGCATGCACCTGTAATCCCAGTGCTGGGGGTGTGAGGACTGGAAGGTCCCTGGGGCTTGCTAGTTAACTCTGACTCCAAAAGTAGGTGATGGCATTCTTGAGGATGATACCCGAGGCTTTCCTCCAGTCTCCACGTGCATAAGCACAAATGTGTATCTACACACACATGTATGTGTACATACAAGAATGAGCACACATATACCTGTCTCTTATACACATCTAGATGTGTATAAGAGACAGGATTAAAGGTGTGCGCCACCACCGTCAGGCTGCAGTTACTATTCTTATAGGTCAAAAATTAATGATTTCATATGATTTTATTGATTTTGTGTTTCTAGCACATTCTTGCTGTTTGGTCTTTCAAAACAATACAAAAAGAAGAGCATAGTCCATATGGGCATATTATTTAATTAGAAACAACTTTGGGGCCTGGCGGTGGTGGCGCACGCCTTTAATCCCAGCACTCGGGAGGCAGAGGCAGGCGGATCTATGTGAGTTCGANGCCAGCCTGGGCTACTGAGTGAGTTCCAGGAAAGGCTCAAAGCTACACAGAGAAACCCTGTCTCGAAAAACAAAAACAAAAAAAAAAAAGAAAGAAACAACTTTGGATGTGCTACTGATCATGAATAATAAAATGTTAGTGATCTTTAATGTATTAATGTATGCATAAGTAGGTGTATACACCATCCATTTCCTGGGCAGACTTACACAGGTGAACCAGCTGATTGTGTGTGCCTATCAGAGGTTCAGAGGTCGACCCCCTCAGCTCCCCATGGTACTGATCATTAAACTACTCAAGTTAGGATTAGCAGCTAGGAAAGAGCCAATGAACCTCTTCAAGTGTGGACAAGCAGGAATAGCTGGTGTGTTTGGTTATTCATCCAATTAAAAACTAATTATTCTTTTCTTCATTGAGTGAACATTTATCTAGTAGCTCTCATGTGCCATTGAGTTGTNTCCGGGTCACAGGCAACTACAGTTTAATTGGAACAGCTTCATGTGGTAGCTTACTATTATCTTCTTTCTAATAACCTATGCCCACTGGTCATGGAAGGTTATAAGGCACATGGAGGAGTCCAGAAANGTCTTGAAGTTTAATCTTGTTGTACCTAGGTGAGCCATGTAAGAGTACTCCAGTTCTTCCTGATTTCCTAAGAGACTCTGGTACTCCCTCCCACTCCTGTTGTCCCAGTACCTCATGTCCATGCTCAATTTATAATTCATANCGTTCACATCAGGGTTTTCAACCTTGTTACTGCTGGCTTTGGGAGGTAGGAATATGTTCAGTGAATGGCTGTTCTGTGTTTTGTTTCAGTATCTCTGGTGTCTACATGCCAGGGATGTACAGACCGCATCTCTCCTTNCATCCTCCCATCATGACAACCATAGATGACTCCAGATCCTGCCAAATGTTTCCTAAAAGGCAGCATGGTACCAGCTCCAGAAGAAGCTAGAGGTAATTTCCTGTGAACTATGAGGCAAGGGTTTGCTTGTTTTACAAGACCTGAAGGCCCCAGAGTAACATAAGGCTCTCTTCTGGTTGACATTATCTTTCTTTTGCCTGCATCTTCAGGCAGGACATCCATTATATGTGCTCATATCCAAGCAAGGTTTCAAATTGTTCTTGGTGGGATTCTAATGCTCACTTGGATTCCCACTACCTTAGAAATGGAGACCAGAGGGTTGGGAGCCTCTACATAGCCAATTTGAGGACAGCCTTACATAGGAGACCTAGATATTGTCACTTCACAATAGTAAGCTATACTATAAGATCTAGAAAAATGTTTTCTAAAAAATAGTTTTCTTAGAAGCCTGGGAGGAGCCAATCAGTTTCCCCTACCATGTTATAACTAGCATGTCACTCATAGAGTAATAATTAGCATGATGTTAACCTTCACTATGGATGACATAGAAGCTCCAATTATCATGCGCTCAGGAATTATTGTCTCCTGTGAAGCCAATGAAAATGTCTTTGAAAGTTAATAGGTTATCAAAGATCCCTTTGTTCCCTTCTCTGTTAATGACCAAAGCTGTGCATATACAAAGCTCTCAAAACACAGAAAAAATGAATAATTGGCTTTAGCAGACTAAGAACATAGTTTCATTCCCAAAACTCAACTCTGCACAAGTCCCGGGGTATCTGAACTCCAGATAGGTAACCAGTGTGTACCAGGAAGTAGAGGCATAACCAGGGACCTGCCTTGGGCTCTCATTCTTTTATCTTTCACAAGGAAAGCTGAGATATCATTTTTTTCTCCTCAGGAAAATAAAATTAATTTAGAGTCTTTCAAAAATCTTGGCATGTAAAATATTACAACAGAACCCCAATTTGGGGACTGCTGTGTTTGTGTTCCCTAGTTAAGCACCCTAGATATCAATACTTAATGGTATTCTCTAAGCTCAGCTAGTGAAGAAAATAGGCTTGTTATCTATCAAAGCACATTTTACTTTTTGACAAGTAAAAGGCAGCATGGGGAATGCAGGAAGGCTGAAATGAAAGCCTAAAAGAAAACTCATATAGCATCTGGTGTCCTTTATCCCCTGATGGCCTTTCATAGTATCATGCGATGAGCTTGTTCTGATTTAAGATCCGATGATTTGGTCTGAAAAGAAAAAAAAATAACAGAAGAGGAGGGGGTGCTGGATGTAGCCTGCCTGGCAGCAAACTGAGATGCAAAAATCTGCTCAAATAANTGGAAACACGACAGATTTTCCNCAGCCAATGCCAGTGGCATCTTAGTTTATCCATCTCTCTCAGCTGAATTTGTAAAGTGCATTATCTTATTGGTTTTAAAGTTTCCATTTCACTTATTTGCAGGGGGAAATTTGAACAAATCACCCATGATGGATTGCCTAATTTCCTAGACTGAATAAACCAGTTTTATGAGATTGCTGATTCCTGGATTATTAGTGAACAGAAGCATTGATCAATTTTTACCTAAAAGGAAATGCTTACCAAATTATTTCATTTAAACAGTTTCATTATTGTAACCATAGCGTTGGAAATGAGCATGCTAGGGAAAGAGTTGAGAAGGNTCTTCTGGCAGAGTTGCTTTTGCTTTCCCTTTTCAATTGGATGTTAAAATTGGCTTGAGCCACAGATGTCAGAAGATCAGTAATCACTCTATGTGAAATCATCTTTGATCAAAAAGCCAGAGGAAGGAAGACCCAGAGAAATACCACTTCCTTCCTAGAAAAATATGGGCTCAATTGAATCCACTGTGAATTTCTTCTGGCTTCATGTATAAAATCTCGAGAATAAGGAAAATCAAATATGATAGAATCATATTTTTTAAATTACATGAATCATTTTAGGTTCATTGTCTGTGGAAGTAGCCCGTGATGGTGAGCAAGGAGAAGAATTTGTATTTGTTAACTGGAACCTTCTGAGAAGGGCTAACTTCACAGATGCTCAAAGTGGTTACACTCCAATGACAGCAGTAATAATACAATCATAACCTGCTCTATTTTTTTAACCCTTGATTTGCATTTAAAGAGCAGTCACAAAAAAAAAAGAATTGGGAGGGCGATTTTGCTATCTAAATTGTAGGCTTTGCATAACTAGGCACATAAATTGGGATATAGTTTTATTTCCATTTCTTTTCTTTAGTTTTTCCTCCTAGAAAAGAGAGTCCAGGTGGTTTTGTTTTGTTTTGTGTTTTTGTTTTTTTCTTTTCTTTTTTTCTTTTGCTTTTCCCTCTCCAATGCCCTTCATGCTTACATCCTACTGAATATAAACACTTCCCAGTAGGCATTTCGAGGGGAGGCAGCATCTCCTTGGAAGAGGCAAGAAGGGAGTTAAAAACTTTTGTGCGAGTAGACTTCACTGTGAAATGTTATCTTTTGTTAGTTCAAAGGTTCCCAAAGACATAAATTCTTCAGCACTGCCCCGAGGTGCTGGGGATGTAAATTGAATACTTTACAATTTGTAGACTGTTCCTGCAGTAATGTGTAGCTCCTCCGTGAGTGAGTGTTTGGGGATTTTTCAATTACTAGAGTCTGAAAACTCAGAGATTCTTTAGGGCAGAAAAAAAGATTCCTCTCAAAGTTGAGCCACTGATGTTCAAATTAGCTGCCAAAAGCACCGTAATGATCCGTGTTCCGCATTTTGCTAAACAGGGAAAAATGACCCATTTTTGTCAGGGGGAACATAACCTCTTCTACCCACAGCCATGAATAACTGCTGGCCAGGTTAGGTGATAGGTTAAAAGTGAGATAAATTGTTCATGTATGCTGTATATAATAGACTGATGTTTTTTCCAAACAGATTCAAATGAACTTCTTCATATTTTTTTGTCGAGGAGGGGGTGTTGAAATCATAAAAGTACAGCTTTTAGGCTTACTGATGACTTTTTTTTTNAAATAATGAATGAAGAAGGCACTAATGGTGTATAATTTAAAATTAGATAAACTTCAGAATTACCAATAAGACAGCAAGCCCAAACACCAAAATGAGTGAAAAAAAATTCTAATTCTCCTAATTTATTCTTACAAGATACCTTCAACATTCAAGTTAGTAATTAAGTATCCATATTTTCCCTATGATACAACTGATATGCACTAGAAATATTAAAACAAATGAACATGAGGAAAAAGTCACAAAATGAGCAAAAGAAATAATGTAACACTCATATCTTCTAACCCTTATATTAAGAATGAATTGTGGGCAAATAATGTCTGAATTAGAATGAAAGCTCTGGTGGGATTTTTTTAACCAGGATGAAAGGTGTTGTCTGGTTGTCATCTTTTTGTTTTACTAAACAAGCATTCTGTTTCGATGCCTGTATCGGAAGGAAAGATCTGTCTCCAGACAGCTTAGAGTTCAGATCCAGACTTCCTCGTTTTCCAAAGCAGTTTCTTTCCTAACTAGGTCAGATAGTCTCCTGTTGTCATTTCTTGCAGAGTTTACATTCTGTGTCAATGCTAACTGCTTTTGATAGGAAAATAAGTCATAATAAAGACCCACTTCCCNATGCAGCCAGACCTCTATCACCCGGAAGCTCGGAGAACAATCATTTTGCAGGACCGAGTTTTAGTCCACGAGTAAAGAAGGACNAATTAAAAAAAAAAAAAAGAATATTATTCAAATTCTTACAGAACCTTTCATTTGTTCCATACTTTCGGAGCATGGTGCTTTAGGAGAACAGGNGAGGTAATAAGACGTAAAATGATGAAATGCAAACACAATTAAGGAAAGCTCTGGATACTTGCTAAGCCAGGGAGGTAGTTTAAAGCTTGTGTTTCCTGGAGGGGGTGTGGGTCTGGGGAGGCAGAGGAGAGGGATTGGGAGGAGTGGAAGGAGAGGAAACTTCCATCAGAATGTAATAGATGAAATAATAATAATAATAATAATAATAATAATAGTAATAATAAACCCTTGTGTTTCCATTTAGTAAGCTTGTATTGAGAAACCACTATATTCCAAGCAATAAGGTACAGATAGAGACCTAAAATTTGGTCTTAGGGGCTTCCATCCTAAGGCTTTACTACAAATAAAATAAGCTGAGGAGAATTAAAAGGGAAATAATAATGGATGCCTAGAAAAAAATTGTATTGCAGTCTTGGAAACCAGTTGTGTGGTGTATGCCGATTTCAGACTAGCCTGAGCTGAACTTGTCTCAAAAACTCAAGATAGACAAAGCAAACAACCTGTAGTCTTGGGAACATAGAAATGTTTATCAAGGAGAACAGACAAATGCACTGAACCTTGGGGACAATGAGAAGCAAAGAAGGGAGCCAGGCTAGAGTCCTTACTAGCAAAGGTGCGGAGGGACCAGCAGGATGCCTCAGCTGGCAAAGGTGCTTGAGGCCAAGCCTGACTTCCTAAGTTTGATACTTGAGACCCACATGGTGGGTGAAGAAAACCAACTACACAGTGCTGTCCTCTGGCTTCAGCGCACACATCATGGCATGCCTGTGTGTACATGTGTGCACACAATTACTAAAAAATAAATGAATAAAATCTCAGGGCACAGAGATGTGGAATTCATGATACTTACAGGGAACACCCACATCTCCATGACCCAGAGGACACACACCAGTTATGGAATTGAAAGAAGTGAGTAATGTTGCTGGTATAAAACCTGTCCAAGAATGCTTTGTGTCCCATTAAATTTAATGCCTTTATTTCTTCCTTACTCCTCCCTGGATTGGAAAACAAATTAGGTCAAATTAGCATTGTTTTGACAATTGCTTTGGCATTTTATGAGCATTCAGACTTTTAAAAGCCAAATGAACAACAACAACAATCCCAGACTTCAGAAAGTCTGTTGTTGAATAAGTAGTAAGCATAGTGGTTAGTTCACTACAATTCCATTCCTCAGCTTCCCAGAGCAAGCCATTCCCCTAGACTGTCCAACTACATCCAGAACAGACAGAAGGAGCCAGGCATGGTGACTCAGGCCTGGAATCCCAGTACCTGGGAGGTTGCTGCAGGAGCCTCATAAGGTTGAGGCCAGCCTAGGCTACATACAGAGTGCCAGGCCAACCTGGGCAATAGAGTGAGAACATGTCTAAAGAGTACTCAGACAGTGAGGAGGAGCAATTCAAATAAATAATAATTCCTCTCTCAAAAGATGAGAGAGAGAGAGAGAGAGAGAGAGAGAGAGAGAGACTATGAAGGGAAAACAAAAGGCAAAAACAAAGCAACAATAAAAACCCAGAATTCTGAGCATACTTTGAAATGAATGAAATGAAGCATTTGAAAAATTTAGTATAAATGCCTAAACTCTTTGCCTTTTAAAGTGAATAGTATTAAACNGTAGATGTGTTTCTCACATTGATCAATAGCCATGTAAATTCAATGAATTATCCTAATGGTAGAATTTAGCCTAATAGTCTATCGTAACTTATTAACTCTAGCTAGACAGCTATTTAATGATGAAAAGCTCAAAGGAGAAAACAGAAGTCAACTGGTAGTTGCTCTGCCATGAAATTGTTAATATAATCTTAAAATTAACTAACTTCTTATGGATTCAAAATATCAGTAAGCTTTATGAAAAGTCATTAAAATCAGATTTTGGTATTGCTAACTCCAAGCCCCACATTAAACACTAGCATTTTACTCCTTTACTTACTAAAATTATCTGTGAGAAATTCATGTAATTTGTAATATTCCTAGCTACACATTTTATAATCATTAGCAAACTGGAAGGTCATTTACTACGTGTCCTAGAACACTTCAGTAATGCGTATTTCTATGTCAGGGACAGGTTATGTTCATTTCCATTGGTTTTATTATTATTTTTAAATCACAGTTCATTGTCTCTTCTCCAAGATCGGGTCTCTGGTCAGCCACTCCAGATCTGTAATCAAATCATCCTTGTCCACCAGCCCAGATACGCTGAGCAGTTTGCTGGAGACGCCTGCATCCTTATCTGGGCTCCCCGCTTGACTACAAAGCCTGCATTAACAGCAGCGTGGCCCCTGTATTCCCTGGCAAGCCTCCCACTACTTGGCTTTGGGNTCTGCTGGCATGTAGAGATTTTTTTCCTGTAGCCATCAGGGCCAAGGCTCACCTTGAGCTCCTCAGAACGAAGAAGAGGCGGTTTGAAAACCCTGCGGCAAACACAATCCTTGCCTCTCCTAGGAAGGAGAAGGAGGAGCGGAGAGGATGCGAGGAGCAGATGAGCATCTTGGCCTGGAGTTCAAGGCCACAGTTTCTGCTTCTGGGCTCCCCGTCCCGCTATCCGCGCCTCCATCCAGCAGCCCCGAGAAGTCTTAGCCCGCAAAGGCAGAGAAAACCCTCATCTATCTGAGGAAAGAAGCCACGCCGATGGCTCCCTGGTGGATGTAATTGTGCTCATTACTGCCATTTACATTTCATCACCCGATTACCACAAATGCCTCATTACTGCTGAAGAGGGCTTTGCTGGGGAAAGGCTTGCTAACTATTCATTCCTGGGCTCCTATGTCACCAGACCCGCTGATTGGAAAAGGAGGAGGGTGAGGAGGAACTGAGAAGGGGCGAAGGTGAAAAAGGTCCTCTATCAGATTTGATTAAAGGACGTGATTTAAATCGATATTTAATAAAGTGCCTGCTACAGCATAACACGGGGAGGTCCCTGTGCAGGCAGAACCGTGATTAGGAGCCCCACACTGCCTGCTACACAGCTCAATTGGGTTTTGTGTCCTGGCCTGGCACCTGTGTCCCTCAGAACTGCTCCTCCAAGGTAATAGGTTTATGAGCCGATGAACAGAGCTGATAGCTTCTAAATGGATTAACTAGGTGTCTGCAGTCTGGCGATGAATGCATCAAGCCAAAAGGAAAAAAAAGGGGGGAGTGGCGGAGGCAGGGAGTGGGGAGCCGGTTTGCATAAACAGGAGAGCGATAGGAAGTGTTGACAGATATTATGTGTGTCAGGAGCCCCACAGGGTAAACATTGGCTCTGTGCCTGCCATTCAAGTGCTCTCTCTGAGTAATGGGTGAAGATATCAGGCTGCTTAGCAAGCCAGGCAGGTGCCAGGGGACAGCCCGATACCGAAAAAGGCGTCCACTGGACCGGGCTGGCCCATGGCTGCACCGGGAATGTGCCTGGGCAATCATGTTTTTCCTGTGTTTAATATGGGAAGAAAAAAAAATGGAATCGTTTGCCTAATTCTGTTCTTGGCAATATCTGCAAGGAGGTCTTAAGAAACATTCTGAGGATCAATACAAGGTTGGGTTTATTTGGGGTGGGGTGGGGGATGGGGAGAGGTGTTAAGGAGCGCCATCTACTGTGAACACGGAAGGACTGAAGGGCGGAGTAGGTACCATCATCCCTCAGAGACTGGGCGCTGGATTTGTATATTAAATACGAAATTGAAACTACAAATACGTGGCTGTTTGCATATACGGTTCTCATATGTTAATATGCTCATGAATACAATATTCAACTTAACTCTTATCAAATATTCACCACCCAAAGGATGCTAGCAAGAAACTTGTTACAAATTTCTGGCTACATTCCTTAAATAGCACAAACGTAATTTCTTTTACTAGAATAAAACGGCTGTAAAATCAGAATCTGCTAAAGGACATGCCTTCCTACATATTCAGTTTTAACAAGCTATGGAAAATAATGCTGTATATGAAAAAATAAAGTATATGTAGATTTAAAGATATGCTTCTAACACCAAAAACATTTATTCATCTTGAAATATAATACTTAATGATTCAGTAAATATGGTCAGAACACAGACCAACATGCAGTGTAGCTAGGCTCACCCTAAACAGGTCATGGAGAAGACATTTCTGAGAGACATTGGCTAGCTTTCATTGTTGAAATTTAAGTACATAATGCATAAAATCCTAAGAAAAGTCAATGGGTAATTGATCTGAAAATATATAGTGAGTTTTAAAATAAGAAATAAAATATACAATTTTAAATGGCCTTATGGACTTGGGAAAATTACAAGCTGAATTGTGAGCTCATGGCAAAATATTGTTAATAATTGTCTTATATTTCCAGGGCCTGTTGCTACAATCTCAGTCACTTTTGTGAATAATTTCTATTTCTTACAACTGGCAAAATGCCAGTGGGTGCTTAACCATTACAGACAATTATAAAATATGCACATTCTTGGTATGTGTGCAAGAGAAACTAAGAAAATTAATTGTCTTTGGAAACTAAGAATTAAAAAAGTAACAGAGATACTTATNAGAGACCTTGGTGAGCCATCTGAGTAGGGCTGGTGGCTTGGGAGGCCATGCACTCCAGAAATGGGATTAGTCAGCTTAGGTGTCTTCACTGCCAACCAGCCAACATTGTTCCAGGACTGGCACTAGAATGAAATTGCTAGAAGTAAAACTGAAATGTGGCAGGACAAGGACAGGGAAATAAATAGAAAAGAAAAACTAAATAAAATCACCCTCCAAATGGTGTTTGGGGGAATGAGGGATCGGAGGTACCATAGCAGGACCATGGGGCTGTTTCACCTAGTAAGGTGGTAGCTGTCTTAATTTGCATTAGGATATTTTGATATTCGAAAAATGCCAAAATCATTTAATCACACATTTCTTTTTTAACTTTAAGTTTTTTGTTTGAGAATTTCACACATCCATGTAACACATTTTGATTCCCCCCCCCAGTTCGTCTCGTATCTCCCCCACCACTTTCTCCTCCCGACTTCCCGTGCCTTTTTTTAAAACCACAGAGTCCAATTAGTGCTTCTTGCTTTTGCATAAATACAGGACCACCTGTTAGAACATGGGCAGCCTTTCAGAGGCCTCATCCTCGAAGAAAATTGACTATGCATCCCCAGCAGCCATNATTGCCAACAGCTCCTGTGGGAGGAGATAGAACTTCATAAGATCCTCCCCCAAATGCTGGGATTTGGGCTAGCTTGATCTTGTACGCATCTTGTGCACAGAGTCCTAGCTACCATTTGCTCCTGTGCACAGCAGTCCTTTAATGTCTGCTGAATGCTGTTTTGCTGCACAGGTACATATCTCTGTGTCTTAGTTACTTTCCTAATGCTGTGACAAAACACCATGATCAAGGCAACTTACAAAAGAAAGCATGTAATTGGACTTAGAGTTCCAGAGGGTTAAGTTCATGAAGGTGGAGTGAAGACATGGTGACAGAAACAGCTGAGAGCTCACAGCTCAAAATCACAAGTAGGAGGCAGAGAGAGAANTAGGGGTTGGCAGGAGGCTTTTAAAGCTTCAAAGTCTGCCCCCTGACACACTTCCAAGGCTCTACCTGCTAATCCTTCCCAAACCGTTCCACCACCTGGAACGTTCTGGAAGCTTAAAGAAAAGAAAACAAATTCAAATTCTACATCAAAAGAATTCTGGGAAAATGAACCAAGAATCACAAAAACTGGTATATGTTATAGTGAAATTACCTATTTGTCAAAAAAATTTGAGTCTCTAATTATATATAAGATAAAGATAATCAGATTGTCCTCAGATTTTATGAGTCAATTATACCAGAAAACAATGAGTTATAAGATATCCAACAAAATATGGTAAATGTAAGATTCTAGATCCATGGTATAGCAAGTCTTTCTTGTCAGACTTTCTTTAGAATGCCAGCCCCCAAATAATGACATGGAGACTTGTTATTAATTATTAAAGCTTGGCTTTAGCTTAGGAGCTTAGGCTTGTTTCCAACTAACTCCTGTAATCTAAATTAACCCATTTTCTATTAATCTACGCTCTGCCACGTGGCTCTTTTTCTCTCCGACATTTTGTACATCAGCTTCCTCCGTGTCTGGCTAGTGAAATCCATGTACCTCAGATTCTTCCCAAGTTCCCCTCTCTCTCTCTCTCTGGAAATCCTGCCTATCCTCTCCTGCCTAGCTATTGGCCATTCAGCTGTTTATTAAACCAATCAGAAGGTGCCTTAGGCAGAGATGCATCTTCACAGTGTACAAGATTATCCCACAACACCATGGGTGCTGACTTTTCCATACACAAAGTTCACAGCTAACGTCACATGAAGCTGTGACCACTACTTTTCCATTTCCCATCTACACTGAATTCCATCTTGAATTTTCTGGACCTCCTCACACAAGGAACAGGGCCGAGCCACTCTTGACATAGTTCCCCATTCTCCATGTCCTTCCAGTTCCTCCATGTGTCTGTCTATCTATGTACTTTCCATAGTCACCTCCTGGTGACTTCCCAGCTATGGGACAGCTAGATATAGCCTACTGGAGTTCCTCCACTGGCCACTCCACCCATCACTATCTCACACAGGCACCATGTGACTTCTCAGAACTCACACCCTATTAATTAAAGCTCTNCCCCAGGAAAGCTGCTTGTACAAGAACCTAAAAGTTTTCAAATCTTCTCTTCTTTCCTCATCACCTGCTGGTTAAGCATGTGTCTCACCAGCTCCCCCTATGCTGGGGGTGCTGTGAAATGTGCTGCCCTCATCTCTCTGGTGTCTAGGACTAATATGGGGCTTATGGGGTGCTGCCTCTTCAGGCTGCCCCTTAACCTATACCTCTGAACTCCATTTCTTTCCAATTAGAACTTGCCTAGGGAGCAGCTNTCTCCACAGGAATAAAATGGGCATGAATCAGACAACTCCTCCAGTGTAGGATTGTGTGAAAGACATCAAATCACACCTTGAAAATGTCAGCACTAGGCTGTCTGCNGGAATAAAGGAGTACCCTGTGAAGGGTACTCATACACACCCATGATCATTTCCCCTGCAGCCCAGTCAAGGAAGTGCTAGAGTTCATGATCAAACTGCAGAGAGGCTTCAAGGTTTAATTAGAGACCCAATATGGCAGTGCATACCAGTAATCACATTATTTGAGAGTCTGAGGCAGGAAGATTGCAAGTTTGAAGGCAACCTGGATTGAGCAGCAAGTTTTATATCAACTTGGACTACCCAGTAACAGCAAGCAAACAACAGATTAGAGGGAAGTCCATCTTCCTTAGGGATCAATTAGAAAATAAACCCCAGATAAGCATATGACTGTAGCAACATCAGCACAAAGACAAAGCAAGCATTAAAAATAGGTTTACCTAAAGAACTGAAACTATGTAGTTTATAAGAGAGAGCCAAATAACCAAGAATGGTGTGTATACAGTATAACTACAAACTATAGTGAAAAAAGAAGGTGCAGGCTGGGTTTGGGAAGAATTTGTTTTCAGGAATATTGTTATCAGTTATTGTGCCTTGTTATCAGTTATTGTGCCTTCAATAGCAACATAGTTCTATCACTTCTGGTATATTCATAATCAATATAGTAAGAGAATAAAAGACCACACTTGTGAGGCAGAAAATGCAGAGGAAACATGCTATAGCCCCAAATCTCAGCAAAAATATCAATATGAAAGAAATGATGCTTTCTTTTATAAGCAATGAAGAAAGCTATAACTCATAATTCTAAGTGTAAATGTGTGGATATATTATTCAGCCACATGTTTTTCTGTTCAAATTTAAATTAAAAAGCATAAGAGATTTGGCTCACTGGAAACAACTTGAANACATTGAGAAACCAACCCAGAAGCAACAAACATGTAGTCTCCACTGTCCATTTCACATGCTCGTGGATATATGACCAATTGCACACTTGGGGCAGGAAATGTACAAGCGAAGAGCCTGAGAAACATTATTGCTCTAGATAAAAGAAAAAAGCCATCAGAAATCATGGAAAGTAAATGAGTGTACTTTGTAAGGATTGGATGAGCAAAATGTAGCACAGATTTACTACCAATAAGGAAACACACCATCCATGTTATCTATACAGTCTCATAATGACACACACATGCATGGGGAAATACACACACACAAGGTAAACAGATCAATAGCAGGCCATTCAGAGGGGACTGGATGCTATACATTGGTTCTGGAAGGCCTCCCAAACGCCCCTGTTTCAAGAGCATGGACCCCTAGTCCACGGTGGTTTGGGAAATTGGTGGAAACTTCAGTATGTTTGTCTACAGGGAAGAAGTGATGAATTAGGGGCCACACATTCAAACAGGAATAGNTATCCACAGAGCCTGCCTTTTACTCACCCTAGTCTTGATGTGAGCAGTGATCTTTGCCACACACTTTCCATTGTGATGAGATGACATATCACAACCTTAAATGCAATGGAGACTACCAACTCTAGCCTGAAACTGTGAGGTAAACCAAACCTTTTCTTCTTTCTGGAGCAATAATCTCAGTAGTTTGTTCCAGTCTCACACAGATGATTGCCGCATCAGAGAAGAGTTTGAAGCACAGTAAACCAAGAAATGCAATCACATTCTACTTTTCCTCGACAATGTGTGTGCACTGGGAAATAAAATAGAAGGTGTCTAAAGTTTGTCTTTAGAAACCCTCTCTGCAAAGCCATTGCATCTTTTAGATATTACCATAAAAAGGAAGCATAGTAATATACTCCAAGTCTCCAGGTCTTAGAGTAGCATTCATTTATTCTCCTGGGCCCCTGAGTCACTTTGGTTATAGCTGTCCTCCACTGGGCACAGCCAAGTGCTCAGCTTTATTTTGCAGGTCTGTCTGGCCGTGATTGACATGACTTGTTCAATGGCTGTTCATCCTACAGTCAGGAGACAGGTGTGATGGCTGTCCAGGGAGGGCTTTTCTCCTGGTAATTCAGGAACACAAGACAGTCTCTGTTTTAGTCATCCTGTGAATGGTTATATAAAATGTCATCACTAGGAAAAAAAATGAGAGAGAGGGATATCTTTAATATTTTGGTAACTTCTTACCAATCAAATCATTATCTCAACATAACATTTTAGATGAACTGCTTATTAGAAATGCATTGGATAATAACATGAAAATGAGAAAAAAAGAAATAACAAAACTCAAGAAAGTCACCTCTTTTATAGGGAGAGTTCTAATTGGAAAGGGGGACTTGAGAGGTCTGAGCAACTAGCGAAACATTTTTCAAGACTCCAGTGATTGTTACAAGAGAATCCAATTTACAATATCCATTACGCTGTTCACTTATTATCATGTAGTTTTCTATTTTCAGTTGTATTAAACAATAAAAATATTTTATGGGGAAAGGATTAGAGTGACTCCAGCTAGCCACAGTTACTGTTCAGGTACAGAGAATTGACCACATCACAGTGAATGATACAGCAAAAATTAATAATTTCCATTTAGGGGCAGAGATGGCTGATGGGAAGCCACTTCATGCCGCAAAGCCTATAGCATTTACTGTAAGCCAGATATAGATTTGAGTCCTGGCCTGTACTGTTTGACCTGAGGCACAATTTAATTTCCTAGTCGTATTAGATTTTCATTTAATAAAATTGGTAATATTCTAACAGAAGTGCTTGGGGGAGTTGAATATGTACTATGTATGATGTTTTTGTACAACTCAAAATACTTTACCAGTATTTAATATTGAGTATTGAAAGTATTAGAAAGTATTAGAAATGCTACTTATGATCGCAAGTTACTTAAATGGGCTTCATTAGAATAGTAAGTACACAGCTTTTGCCATTGACAGTATTGGGCATAGGATTTTCTCGATTATTGGTAACAGATGAAAACACGAGTAGAGAGATTATTCTTGGTGAAGGCAAAGAAGACAATAAATCAATGCGCCAACAGAAGACCCTGGAGACCCTCAGTAGCCCAGNAGCACTGATAGAAATGAAGTCTACATAAAGACCATTAAATGCAACCAGAGAGTTAGGCAGGGTGGCCAGGGTGATTCTAGTAGTTCTCCAGGGAGGACAGTGGTAGCCCTTCATCTGTCTCCTGACTCTGTGATCATCTCAGAACAAGGCACTCCCCATCTATGGTGTGGCTGCATGTTGCACAGCTCCTGGAAGGTCTATCCCCTGTAAATGGAGCCCTAGGGAGACCCAGTCTTCACAAGCTGCCATTCTCACTACACCTCCACAGCTGTTCAGGGCGGGTGGGATTCTTTTCATTTCTAATGGCACATGTTATGTGTAAATCTGTCCTTTTTGCCGTGAAGGCCCCTGCTGATCCTCTTAAAAATCTCTTTTCTTTAGAGTCTGACAGCAAATTCACTCAACACAGATTTCAATGAAATCTCCCAACCTATCTTTCCTCATGGTGCTCACATAGGCTCTTGGAGAAAAAGAAATTCTGTTTCATCATGGATTCTGCACATATCTGCTTGCTCTTATCCTGATAACTCCTATTAAGCTATAAGTATATAATTTTATATTATATTATGTAATATGTATTATATAAAATATGTAGTATATTATATTACTAACAGGAGACAATGAAATAAATGAGTGGATTCAAACCTGCACTGACCTCTAGGTATGGTTTACTCACAGATGTACATGACTTACAAAAAAAAAAATCTCAGCAGGTTGTTGTCTTTGAGCAAGGCACTATATTTTTTTGTCCCATAATATTGGAAAGCACACTCTACATTGTGTTCTAAGAAGCCAATACGCACATAATGTTGACACAGATAAAAACAAGGTATCGGAATGGAAATAGCCTTATAACATTGCTCCTGGAAATATGTAGTCAAGGCCAGAAGGCTTCCACAGTAAATTCAAAAACAAAGCCTGGATGAATTCTTGCCAAATTTCCTAGGTGAATAGCTTACATGATCCTGTATTTCTAGGATCTAGAATACTCCAATAATCCAAATCCAAGATAATAATCCAGCTCATTAATGTAGTGATGCTGCACACTTTTGGTTAGTGTCTGTTCTCTGCTGTATTTTCTTTCTTCCATCATTGCTTCTTCCTTCCTTCCATTCTGATATGTTGATGTCATTCTTGCTGTCTTGAATTTTATGAATAAGTAATGTTGATTTGAAAGGGAGGATTAAAGTGAAAGAAAATGGCTTTAGCCTCTCCAGAAAAGGTTGATTAGGATGATGTACTGTTGCGGGATATTTGATCGCACTGTGAAACTCCAAGACTGTGNTAATAAAATTAACCTTGGATCAGGGGGCAGAGTCATCGATTAGTTGACAGGAATTAGTCATAGAGAACACAGAACACTTGGGAAGACAGAGAGACACAGGAAGAAGTAGGGAGGAACTTAGAAATTCCAGATCTTTTTTGGTTTGGGACAAGTGGAGAGATGCTTCTCTTGCTGGTTGTCTGGCCAAAAAGGAAGGTCAGCTGGTTGCTTCTCTGCTTCTCTGATCTAGCAGGTTTTCACCCCAACATCTGACTCCCAAGTCTTTATTGGTAAATGGAACAATAGAGATTTAGTTAAAACCTTTGGTGGCTGTGGCAGAGCCGGTGCCAGCAGGACCAGAAATCTTTCAGGCTAAAGTCTGAGCAGTGGGGCACTGACTGCATGGCTATATGGTGCAGATGGTAGTTAAAATATCAGTAGATTAAGGTGCAACTACTAAGCTATAGAAAAACAACATTGTACTGGTTACTTTTTGTTGACTTGACACAAACCTGAGTCACCTAGAAATAGAGAGCCTCAATTAAGAAATTGCCACTAGGGCTGGAGAGATGGCTCAGCAGTTAAAAGTACTAGCTGCTCTTCCAAAGGTCCTGAAATCGATTCCCAGCAACCACATGATGGCTCACAATCATCTATAGTGGGATCTGCTGCCCTCTTCTGGCATAAAAGTGTACATGCAGATAGAGCACTCACATACATTAAATAAATAAATAAATAAATAAATAAATAAATAAATAAATAAATAAGAAATTGCCACAATCAGATTAATCTGAGGGCATGTCTGGAGGGCATTTTCTTGACACCCCCCTCTTGGTTTAGGAGCACCCAGCTCACTGTGAGCANTGTCATTCCTAGGCTGAATAAGAAAAGTAGCTGAGTAAGCCAATAGAAGCAAGCCAGTGGGCAGGCTTCAGCCACAGTCTTGGCTTCAGTTATTCCTTCTAAGTCCATACACTGAGCTCCTGTCCTGACTTCCCTCAGTGCTGAACTGTGACCTGAGAGTTGTGGGATGAAACATTTCTCTTCAAGCTATTTTTGGTCAGTGTTTTATCTCAGCAATAGAAACTAAACTAAGACAGATGACTCTGAACTCCAACTTTCAAGAAGATTTTAAGAGCTCTTATTTCCTCCTTTCCCAAAGTCTGGGTGCACACTTCTCTCCAGGCCCTAAACAGTAGGCAACTGTCATCCCTTAACTGCCTTGATGTGTAATGAGCTTCATTGGTTGATAAATAATTTCACATTGTTCTAAGGTACCATAGACATATCTGTTAGACCTCTGTCTTTGTTGTATNGAGAGCTGTAGATAAAAAGCTCAACCTCTTGGGGCTAGAGCCGCTCTTGTTTCTATCACAGATTATACTTGTGTCCTGTCACTATTAGGACTTCTGAACATTTAAGAGCAAACTCCTCTAGGGAAAGAAGTTTCTGTTTTCTTTGAAAAGCCTTGCTTTGACAATCTGTTCTACTGACCCGATGATCTGGAAAGTCCCAGAGGATAAGCTATCAGGAGTACAGAACGGGGGACAGGTAGAGAGCTTTGACAGTGGAGGTAGACACCTTTCAGAGGGTGGTCAACTTCAAGAAACTCTGAAAGCACTTCTGAAGTCATGTGATCACCCAGGAATTCTTCAGGTAACCTCAAACTTGGCTTGAGTCTTCTGGAAATCTCCACTTTGAGGACCCTTGAAGGAACTTCTCCCATAACTAAGCTCATTGACTGTTTACCACTCATTCAAATCCTGTTGCAAGGAGTGCCACCTATGTCTAACCTGTTACTCAAGCCAGAATCTTGTAGGTATCAAGTTAGCCATTTTTATCTCCCAAATGAGGAGAGCAAAGCTTTCAAGTTTTGTCTTCCACATAATGTNGTTCTTTCCTCTCTCTTTCTGCCGTGATCTTTTTCGGTAGCTCAGCATTATCTCTCTGAATTGCTACAATAAGGTCCAGACTGTCCTCTGCTCCTACCTCATCCCTTCCAGCCCATTCTCCATACTGGGGGCACTGGATTCTTTCTAAAGTGTAACCATCATCATGTGTTTCTTGACGTCACAGGAAACAAAACTACCTCCTAGCACACAACCCTTTATGTTCCTTATTCTTTCTTCCCTTTGGCCTTTTTTATGTAGTTTCTTCCTTTTTCTTCTCTATGTTTCCTTGGCAGAGCTAAGTAGTCCAGCTTACATTTTCTCCACAATACAGTCCATGTATTTTTATGAGCACATGCAACCCATCAGGGTGTGTGTGGTTGCTGATTCATGATTTCTCACGTCTTCTATTAGACCACTTCTTCGAGCTAATGAGTCCTTCCGATACAGGGACAGACGCATCCATGCATCCACCTGCAAAAGGCAGTACTCTGCACAACGGCAAACATGAAAGGACCATGCAGTAAAGGTTTAATGAGTTAAGATTCAGTAAATGAATTTTTAATATTATTGTTAGTTTTCTGCTTGATTTCACTCAATTATGTGACTTCCCTGAAAGGATATGTTCAAACCCCTGATCTGCTTTTTTTTTTTAACATTTAATTACTGGCAAATATTTTAGCCAAGGCAGCAAGAAGACATTTAGTATAACTGCCCAAAATTTGTATATTTACATAAAAATAAACATATATTTTACCTTTATTATTTATATCCAAATATATCAGTGATCAAAATATAATACTCTAAGAATATATTTAAAATATTTCATCTTATGTTAAACATACTATATATTTATCCCTCAGTATCCATGAAAATTTGAGTCCGACCTCACCTATCCAATACCGGAATCTATGGATCCTTGAGCCTCATATGAAATGATAAATAATTTATGTACAACTTATCACATCTTCTTGTATCCTATAACTCTAAGTCATTTCTAAATTACTTATAGTGTGTGCATTAGTCAGTGTTCTTCAGAGCGACAAAACTGTGTGTTTGTGTGTAATGTATTTCTACATATGTATATAATTTATTAAACCACCTTACATTAAAATAGTGACAACAGCTGCCTCACATCTCAGAGGCTAAGAATCCAGGAGTTACTCAGTCCACCAATTTGGGTGCCAAAACTCTGGAAGGTTCCTGGAGAGCCACTGAGCTTAGTCAGTGCTGGAAGCCTGGTAACACTGGTTCGACAGCAGCAAAAGGATCTGTAGAAGCAGCAAGCGGTTCAGTCAGCTGCAGCAAAAGGAGAGTGGGCAACAGTCAAATAATGTTCCTTCTGACATATAATGTTCCTTTATAGCTGGGCTGGCACAGAAGTTCCGTCCCGTTTTCATGGTGGGTCTTCCCACATCAATTACTGCAGTCAGGACAATCCTTCAGGTGAGGCTATTTAGGTGATTCCTATTTACGGCAAGTTGATATTAAAACCAACTATCAGAATACGTAATAAAATGCAAATATTGTCTAAATGGTTGTAATACTTATATATTGGGGAACAATAATGAAAGAAAAGTCTATACATCTAGTCCAGAGGCAACTACCATGGCCTGGCTATATTTACCATCTGTGACTGGAAACGAAACCCAGCTATGGGAGGCTGGTCCTTCANTACTGTCTTTTGCGTTATGAATTTGGGGAAAATAAAACTGTCACCTGCTCTAACAAGTGTCCACTAGTAATACAAGAAAAGGCTGCTGAATTAGAACCTGCTTAACCTTACCCCAGTTAGAGCGAAAGGCTGATTTTAATGCCTTGCTCCCTTCCTGAGTTGTTTGCACTTTCTCTGGAGACACACACCTGCAGTCTTCCATCAATGGCTTTGGAGAAAGACACTTAAGTCTGGAGCCCATATTGTGTCTCACTTTCCATTGGAGAGCTGCGGCCAAAAAAGCTTAAATTGCTTTGTGTTCAGCGCTCAGAAAAGGCAAAAGTCGGCCTCTCGCCAGCGCTGTGCTGCTGCTCTCCTGTGAGCAGAGCTGAGAGCAATAGTCAAGACGTATAGGGAAATTACACTAGATTTATTTACAGAAACCATTTATGTTGAACTAGCGGTTTCCCGTCGTGTCAGCACTTTTCTATTGCGTTTATTTGTCACCACAGTACTTGGCAAGAGTGGGATCCTATTAAACCTGTACAATACATTACACACAATTGTAATCATTTTCTATTTTATAAAATAAAAAAAAATTGTGGAATTTGTACAATGGTGGAGTCCTAATAGATTTTCAAGATAAAAACACACAGTCGTGGGCAAGCTAGTTCCAAATGTGCTTTTTCGTTCTTTCCTTATCTCATTTCCAATGCTTTCTCTTTAGTTGATATGAACAATAACTTACCTCTGAGACTGGGCTTCATGAATCAAGATGAAAAGAAAGCAAACCCCGAATTCAGTTTTTTTTTCCTTCCTTGTAGCATTAGCTTCACTTGTATTTCCCACAAACCAACAATTCAGAGGCTTATCATTTTAAAAAAAATGAATTACCGGTTTTGCTTAGGGTCACATTTTATGGAGCAGTTCATCTTTAAAAATAAGAATTAAGGTTTAAGTTAAAATGATCCCACATTACTATTTGTGAGTAGTTCTGCCAGCCAAATTGCCTNTTTTGCCATATTCTTCAGCCAGTCATCACCAATTCTAGTTTTGGCGATCTGTAAGAGATCCAGACCCAANAGTAAGCTGGACAGGCAATTAATGTTCCTTCCAAAAAATGTACTAGCTATGCCTGCTGCAGTGAGGACTGGGAAAAACTATTCTCCTGCAAAAAAAGCTATGACATTGTCCCCCTAAATTCCCATGATCTGACGTAATCCGTTTAGAACAAGGCTTCCAAATAATACCTTGTTTATTGTGTTATGTGCACCTTGGGTTGGAGGGAGACCTCCAACATCAATTCACTTCCTGGTTCATTGACTGAGCAGTCCCTTCCCAGTCTCTTCTCTAAGGCACACACACACACACACACACACACACACACACACACACACACACGTTACTTATTACACATACACAAGAGGATTAAGTGAAATATACAGGAAACCGGCAGTCTATCTAGGCCACAATGCATGCTCATTTCACGGTTAATGTTGGTGCCGCTGATAGCATGGTGGTCATTTCCTGCCTCAGTTTCCTTCCATTTTGACTTGAGTTTTCTAGTCATCACAGGTGTCTCGTTTTAAGGAGAATCCACAGCTCCCTAAAGTCATCTTTCCAAGCTAAAATTTATTATTCTCTGAAGTTCTCCCTAATTTAGCAATGTAGTCTCTCATGCCTATGAACTNTAAATGAATAAATCACATAAATAAATAGACAGGGAGAACATGCTTAAAAAGATGCAGCATCCAGCCATGATTAAATACTCCCAGCAAACTGGTAAGAGAGGGCAGTTACTTCAGCCTGATGAAGAACACGAAAGAAAGAAATGCTGCAGAGTCAGCATTACACTTAATCATGNAAAAAAAATAACAATAAAACCAAAAAACGTCTAACCCTTGACATCAGGAAAGAGCACATGTACAAATTCTCACCTTTTCAATTTAAAGGTATTCACAACAATAAGGCAGTACAAGAAAAGGAAAAGTATGATCATTTGAAGGAAATAAAAGGAGCAAAGAGGTGGATTAGCAGTTAAGGGCACTTCCTGCCCTTACAAG
>LZPO01008127.1:25855-42346 GCA_001675575.1 Neotoma lepida | reverse complement strand
TTGTCATTGTCCTTAAATTAATTCCTTTATCATGCTTTCGATACCAGATGTTCTGTCCTCTCCTTGATCCATTCTATTGATAGAGCTTTTTTTCATTTCAAGAAGTTCTGTTTGATTTGTCTTCAATCTTTCTAAATCTTTATTGAATTCCATCTTNAAATCCTCTAGTGACTTCCATTTTTCGTTCAGATGTTTATGTTTTCTTGGAATTCACTCNAGAGTTTATTTGTGCGCTTATTGATTTATTTGAACATATTTGCCATCCATCGTTCTTTTCTAGTTGTTTTCTGGAAGTTTGTCTTAGTCACTCTCATTAAGCCTATCAACTATGGGACTGGGAGTTTGTGGGAGGAAACGTGTTGTTTTAGTTTTTTATATTACTTATGTTTTAAGACTTGTTGCATTGGACTTGTAAATCCAGAGATCGATTGCTAGTTGTTTTCCTTTATTATTTAGATCACTTTTATTTGTTCAGTGGAAATGTTTGCAGTGTTGCAGACAGACTCAGTGATAGTAGGGTTAAGGTGTCATTTTCCTCTGTAAAACCTGAGTTTCGTCAAAAGGCTCTCTTCTCAGTACTCTCCTAAAAGTAGAATATTGTCTGAAATAACAGTCATTATCCAGGAATGGCCCCACTGTAAAATAGAGTAGTCAACTACAAAACATTCCTGTCTTCAGTACTAATCGTTTTAGGGCATAAATGGATACTGGGAGTAGTATGTGTACTAATATGTAGAGAAAAAAAAATCAGACTAGTGATTAGTATTGGGATTATAGACTTCATAGGGGAACAATGTAAATATAACAGCAAACTTCAGATACAAAAAAAAGGGGGTGGGGATTAGGGAGTTTTGGATAAAGGTAGACTGAAAAGAAAGAAAAAAAGATGCTATCAGATAGCTTGGAACAGTCCAATCTCTCAGTAGGCATAGGTACAGAGAGCCTGCAAGTCAGGCAAAACTACTCTTTGCAGAGGAAAGGAAAAAGAATAAGTAAGAAGAAAATAAAAGATTGATATAGACTGAAATAGCACAAGAACAGAGTAGGCCCAAGGCAATCTGCTAAATAGACATTAACTGTTGAGCAAATAAAGAGGAGCTATGGAGGAAGAGACCTGGGTAGACAGGACATGAAATCTGACTCGCCTGTTTGGTGGATTCCATCTGGCATTGCTACCATTACTTCCCAAGCTCTTAGAAGTCTTTCCTACTTCTTGGAGTTTCTCTGTGATGTGTATCCCAATTCCTGTCTCTTCCCCATTGTCCCAGAGGGTTTTGGAATGACTACTTTATGACTCACTTATGCCAAGGTTGTTCTTCTGCATTCTCTCTGCTTAAATGGTCTAGTCAGGGCTAGGTACTGTGTGTCAGAGGGGTGAGTGGGAATGCTGGCTTCTGCTGCCTCCTCACTGTTGCCGATGCCCGGTGTGCGTGGGGTGGAGGGTGGGTAGGATTATGTAAAATGTTTCCTGGTGATTCTCCTGCCCCAGCTGGGTCCCTCTACTGTACTTCAGCCTCATCTGATCATGCAAGTCTGGCATGTGTGAGAAGCTCTTATTAAGCCAGGTGATACTTCCCTGGGAAATTGCTGTGGCCTGGAGTGCTCAGTTGAAACCAACACCAAGTGGGAGCAGAGTGGTGGTCCCTGGGCAGTGCTTGTGTTTCATACATCCGTGCCGACAACAGCAACAGCAGAGACTGCTGGGAAGGGCTTCTTGTCTCTTGCATGGAAACAGACCATTGTGGATTATCCTGACTGCTTATATTCACCAAGTGATTTCTTTGGTGAAGCTTTTTTTTTTTGGAGCTTTTAATATGTCATCTCACATGGAAATCCAGGAACATTTTTTGAATGAAATGTATCTTTTTTTGTATTCTTAATGTAAACTTAAGCCAGTAAATAGAACTGCTTTCTGCATTATTGATCTGTTTGTGTCCCCCTCCCTATTAATGGCTGCTACATTCTTTCAGCCTAAATTCAAGTGCAAGAAAACTTTAGCGCTTTGATTTAATAAATGACTTTTCCTTCATCAGAAGAAAAACTACAATCAACCAAACATCTATAATTACACTTTACAGGACCTTTAACTNTTTTGGAATAAATGTTTTTATTGGTTTTTAACATTTTGAAGACATGAATGAATCCAGCATATTCCTTAACAATATGCCAACAGGAAGGATATTTGAATAACTAAATGTCTCTCTATGCTTCTTCTCAAAAGGTAACTCTAAGTGAGTCTTCCCTCTTCAGCCTTCTGTGGAAGGAATAAACAGACTGTTTTCAACATCAGTGCAGTCTACTTCACTTGGAACATCATCCTCTAAAACCACATGGATTATTTTTAAAGATTAAANGTAAGTTCAATGATTCTGCATATTTTTGTTTTTATCATCTGAGTTTATAAGCTTTTGCTCTAACTTCCACAAGATGAATAATTATTAATGCTCTCTTGATAATTCAATTTAGGTCTTTGTAAGGTCCCTTTCAAAGCAAAAATAAATAAATAAAATCACTTCTTGCAAGGCGATGGGAGCTTTGTAGTTTATTAAATGCATCAGTTAGAAATGATATTTATTTACATTAATGAAGATGCCACAGTGGCTTAAATAAAATAAACATTTATCTTTTAAAAGCAAGCTAGGAATACCATGGGTTTTCAAGGCATTGGAGAGCCAGTGTCCTTTTATTTTGCTCTTTGCAATTTTCAGTGACCCATTTCTGTCTCTTTCCCTCAAATGCAGCTTCACACTCCAACTCTGCATTAAGTTAGCTACAGGTAAGAAAAGCTGGGATGCTCATGTCAATNACAGCCCATCATCTGTCTATTGATGCTGCTCTTCTGAATGCAATCTCNTCTTTTCAACTCAAGTTAGGATTCATAACAAAAGAACAATGGAAAATTAGAACAATGGGCTAAATCAATGAGCTCTACTATAACAAGACCCGAAGACATTGTTAAACATTTCATCTTACTCATGGAAAAGTAATTGCTGTGTATTTTTACAAGAAATTATTTTTCTCAACTTGAATGGCAAGTTCAGAATTACTGTCTACATTCTCAATATCTAAGCACCAAAGGAATTCCCTCCTTCTGGGTCTCTCTGTTCTTTAAAATATTTTCTGTTTCTTCTTGCTTTTTTATAAAAAAAAACACTGATTTTTTTCAAGTTTTAATTTATTGGTGGAATATTAAATATCACGTAATATGATGACATAGATGCTAAACTAGACATTGATAATGTCATCTAGATCTGTTTACAGCCTACAACTCACTCTTATTTAAAGAGATTGGTTGGTATATGTGATGGTTTGAATGAAAATGGTCCCCATAGGCTCATATATTTGACTATTTGGTTCTCAGTTGATAGACTACTTAGGAAACATTAGGAGGTGTGGTCTTGTTGGAAGAGGTGTGTCACTAGAGGTGGGCTTTGAGGTTTCAAAATTCCATGCTGAGCCCAGTCTCTCTCTCCTGCTGATCAAATGTAAGCTCTCAGATACTGTCCCAGCATCATGCCTGCCCACCTGCCACCTGATGGTCATGGACTAACCCTCTGAAACTGTAAGCAAGTTCCCAACCTAATGCTTCCTTTTATAAGTTGCCTTGGTCACTGTGTTTTATCACAGAAATAGAAGAGTGACTATGACAGTATGTTACATAAGACTAGACCTATGCATTAAGCAAAGTACACAGCATTTTACTTTAGATGGGCTAAGAAAAATGGAAGCAAATCTTAAAGTAATATAAAATGATGACAGAATGGANAAATAGCCCCTTAAATGCCAATTGTCGGAACTAGAAAGTTTTATCAATAAATCAGTTTTAGAAAATAGTTATATTNATGATCTCAAAATGTGTACCCTTTTAAATGAGTGCCCTGGTCTCCCCAAGGATGGGAAAGTCCTGCAGCTCAGGAGACAATGGAGGGAAAAGGCTGTAGCTTTCCCAAGAAGTCACCCTGGCTACCATCTAAGTGAATCTAGAAAAGTGAAGAGTCCAAATGAATTAAAAAGTAAACTTATCATTGACAAGTTTGCCTTGGCTCTAAACTGATGGGAGAAATAAAAAAAAAGTCTCCTTGGTGGTATCCTTGAATCTGAGCTATCCCNCACACAAAGGAACCTGAAATTCCACTTCACAAAAGGCCTGAGAATATTCACATTGTGACTGGAGCTTCCAGACACTCCAGGTNTGTACCAGTGACAGGCACAATACCTCCCTAGACAAATGGTGATATCTAGACTTCCAAAAGAGAATTCCAATGTCCAGAAATCCTGATAGAAAAAAGTTCTAAGCTGCAAAAAATTCAAAAATAAAAGCTACTATAACAGAGAACAGAAATAACAGACAACAGAACTAGATACACAGTGATTGCAGACTATGGAATTACAATATGCTGAATATATATCAACCATATTAATTTGTTGAAAATAATCAAAGAAGGTTCAGAAAGGTAAGGTATGTAGGAGGGGAGACTAAATATGAACAAGGTACAATGAAGGATTGTGGTGATTATATTGTGTCCCCCAAAATATTGTGTACCCTCATAAAACTTATCTGGGGTCAGAGAACAGAACAGCCACTAGATAAACATAGAGGCCAGAAAATGGTGGCACACACATCTCTAATCCTAGCATTCCAGAGGCAGAGATCCATCCAGATTTCTGTGAGTTCAAGGCCACATTGGAAACAGAGCCAGGCGTGGTGGTACACACCTTTAATCCCAGGACTTGAGATCTATGTCTTGCTTGGGAAAGACACATGCCTTGAATCCTAAGAAGTAATTGCAGGAAGCAGAAAGGTATATAAGGCATGAGAACCAGAAACTAAAGGCCTCTTAAGCTTTCAGGCCTTGAGCAGCAGTTGAACTGAGATCCATTCAGGTGAGGACTCAGAAGCCTACAGTCTGAGGAAACAAGATCAGCTGAGGAATTGGCAAGGTGAGGTGAGCTTGGTTGTGACTTGTTCTGTTTCTCTGACCTTTCAGAATTTACCCCAATTCCTGGCTCTGAGTCTTTTATTAATAGACCATTTAAGATTCATCTTACAAAGGATATGCAGGAAAATGTCACAATGAAACTTATTACTCTGTATTCCGAAAACAAAAAGTATAGAGAGGCCGGGCAGTAGTGGCACAGGCCTTTAATCCCAGCACTTAGGAGGCAGATGCAAGTGGATATCTGAGTTCTAGGCCATCCTGATCTACAGAATGAGTATTCCAGGACAGCCAGGACTACACAGCGAAACTTTGTCTTGAAAACCCAAAACCAAAACCAAACACAAAACATAGAGAGATAGCTTAGTGGTTAAGAGCACATAATGCCCTCAACAAAGATATATACAGATACTGAAAAATAAAAAAATGTAATTAAAACAAAAGAAATCAGAGGAAATAAAATGCACACACATACACACACACACACACACACACACACACACACACATGAGAAACCTAATACGACCTTCAGTTTGGAATGAAAACCAAACAGATCTCCACAAATGACACATGAGGGTGTATCTCACATTTGCTTTGGCATTTGATAGGTCTCTTATTGTCACTTACCTCAAAACTGAGGGACATTTTTTCAATGGTATCGTGTCAACATTTAAATGCTTATCTTATTTTAAGCCGTAAAATTACCTTATACAATGATTTATTCTTGTGTGTCTTCTGGGCATTTTATCAGATGTCTTCATAGCCGTTACATTCCCCAAGGCTGAGGATTTGAAGACTTCTATTGTCCTGCTGGGAGATGGCTGACAGCTTACTGCCACAGAGGAACCAAACATGTATTTTGGACTTTTTCAAGCTCGTTCATTACTCATACCTCAGCTCAAAATAGGAGACAGGAGTCATAAGGTCTTAAGTTTATCAAGACATAAGTCATAAACTTGTAAAGCACTGGGGATTCATTAGCCCCAGTGATTTGGAGTAATAGCTCAGCTCCGTAGGTCTTCCCGTGCCTCAGTGTCCCGTCTTTAAGTGAGAGTAATAAAGCTGACCTGTTCCAGAACAGGTGTCATGTGAGTCAAGTTACTACCTTAAGGCCCACTTAAAATTTAGAAAAGAATACTGAAGTTTCTCTTACCCATAGAAAACTGAAAAAACTACGGCCACACTACCATGAGTACAATGTTTTCAAAAGGTTCACTTACTTCCTAGGATCCTGGGGTGTAGAAAGAATGTGTGTAAGTTAANAGCCAAGCGCNTTCCACAGCTCTGTACCTTTTCTACAAATTCAAGTTACAATATACTGACGATTCATCCTAGGGAAGGTCAATTGTGTCATAATAGGATCATAAAAGTACAACACAAAACGCTCTTGTTTCTGAATGNTATAACTAACGAAATTCTTGAATAGTAAGCTTTCGGTGTCCTTGCAGCATGGGCGAATGTGTGCTCTTATGGTATATTAGTTACCTCTCTGATGATGCAGTAAAACACTGGGCCCAAAGTGAACTTAGGGAAGAAAGGGTTGATTTTGGCTTACTGTTCAGAGGAGTCAACTCAAACATGGTGGGAAAAACACTGGTATATGTTGTTCGAATCTTAGATGGTCTTATAATAAAAAAAACCCAGTTCCAGANATTGGGGTAAAAGCTGAAAGATCAGAGAAGCAGAGNAAGCCACAGTCACCACTTATTACCTCACCAACTCCATGAATCGTCTGACTGAAATCCTCTGAGTCTTCACCTGAAAGGGTCTCAGCTGAACTGCCTTAGTTAAAGATGTGTGCCACCACTGCCTGGCTGTGTTTCCAGTGTGGCCTTGAACTCACCCATATCTAGCTAGGTCTCTGCCTCCTGAGTGATAGGATTAAAGGTGTGTGCCACCACTGTCTAGTCTCTATGTCTAATCTAGNGGTTGGCTCTGGCCTCTGATCCTCTGGCAAGCTTTATTGGGGTACACAGTATATCCTCACNGGTATAGATAGGGAAGGCAGGACCAGGAAACTGGCAGATCACATATTTATCCATACACAGGAAGCAGAAGAGAGAGCAGGAAGTAGGGTAAGGGCATAAACCCTCATCTCTAGTGACACACTCCCTCCAACAAGGCTGGTCCTCATAAAGGATCTATAACCTCCCAAAATAGCGCCATCATCTGGAGACAAAGTGTTCAACTACATGAGCCTATGCAGGACGTTTCTCATTCAAACTACAGTGGATGCTATCAGAGACCAGTGGGTAGCATAGCAGAAAGGAGAATTTTAAGACCAATGCTGGGATCAAGAACTAGAGTAGAGTTGGGCTGAGGATCTGGAAGGACAAGCATCAGTCGGGGATGCTTAGTTGAAAACTTTGAACTTAGTAAATTTCTCAAATGAAGTTTCAGAGTGAATCTATTCCACACATCTCCTCTTTTAGTTTTCTGTCCCTGTCTTCATTCCATGATAATAATGTTTTCAGCAAGGAATATGATAGTCCATGATTACATTATTCAGAATCTAGACAGCTACAAGTCTATTCAAATAAGCTTAACCAAGCTTAGCATTCAGTAATTATTCAATGTAATTTCAAATTCCTCAGAGAGGAGTTCGGTAATTTTTTTTTTTTTTTGCCTGTTCGTTTGATACAGGGTAATAACGTTGGCAAAGACTGCATTGTCCTATATCTTTTTGGTCATTTTTAGACAATTTTTAAAGTTTTAATTTCTCTTTGATAGATTATTCAAATAAATGTTAGATGAAGGTTTTCCTTAGTAAATGAAAATCACTGTATACATATTTAGGTGAATTCAATATTGCTTTGAATTAATATTTAAAATTCAGGGTTACAAACCTTTTAAATGCAACCTTGAGCTAAACTTCGTTCCTTTATCTCACTAGAACATTACTCTGACAAAATATTTTATATTAATTAGCTTTGAATAGAAATTTTGNAACTGAAGTATACAATTTCATGTACTTGCAAGTACTTGCACCAAAACTAGAATCCTTTTGTGCAAAAAGAAATATCTACTTTTTATGTAGTTCTTCCAAAATATTACTAACATAATTGATGTTATTAAATACTAAAAATTAAAAATCTTTTAATTTTATTAGTAATGTGTTGAAGTATTCCTAAATGTGCCCATATCTCATTAATACTAAAAATCTTTCAAAAATTAACATTTTAGCACACATACCTGTTCATAGCAAAGTGAAATCATTATTTTAAAAATAGTTGTTATTATAAATCTTAAAATGTATTTAGTGGCCAAACATGGAGGCACGTGCCTTCAATCTCAGCACTCTGGAGGTAGACGCAGGTGGATCTTTGAGTTTGAGAACAGCCTGTCTACAGAGAGAGTTCCAGAACAGCCAGAGCTACACAGAGAAATCCTGTCCAAAAAATAAAACAAACCCAAAACCAAACAAACTCAAAAGCAAGCATTTTTTTTTTTTTAGTACGCACATCAATGGCTTCCATGTGGAAAGGTCCACATTGTGATCAAACAGCCATTGATACACTTTTAGGTTCATTGGTTTAGGGTCAAGCAGAACTATAGGGGAATCTATAAAAAATCTCATCATTTGAAGTATGAGAAAGTATTTTTAAAAGAGGATTATTCTATAAGTAAAATGTAATGAAGCTCTCTATTGCTAACTTGTCATCATAATACAGTAAGATATGGAGTGATATAAGAAAAGCTACAGAATAAGATATGGAAGATACATCAGCAAGTTTACACAGTAAGGTATAGAGTGACATCAGCCAGGTTACATAGTAAGGTATAGAGTGACATCAGCAAATTTACATAGTAAGGTATAGAGTGACATCAGCAAAGCTACAGATTCTCTTTGACTTATAATTAGTGAGTGGTTTTAGTCTACCTCATAACTTTCTGCTTTTAATATAGAAACTGTATCTCATGTCACACTATTTCATCTTCCATATCTTTGATGTGACAATCTGCTGCCGATGCTAAGAAAATTCCATTGAATTAGATGATTCACCTATAAATATATGAATTTAGACATAATATAAATTAGAACTATATTATACTAGTATTAGTAATATTCCTCTAAATGTCAAAGTGCAAAAAATATTTTAGTTTTTTTATATGTATTATTAATATATATGTTTGTACATAGTACATAATCTCTATTAAATGTTGTACTTGGGGAGGAGAATAGTACAGGCCAANGAACCCAGGTCCATCCTGTTTTAGTGTTATTGCAAAAGTTCTTATGCTCTATGTCTAGATAGTATCATATGAGCTGTTAGAGTACCAGCAATAATATAATAGAATACATGCAATTATCAATCTAATAACCATTTNACAATGTTCAATGAATAGGCCTTTTAATAGCATCACCATTTTCTACAACAAGAACATAATCACATGAGTACTACCCATAACCTAAAACAGTCATTAACAATTAGAAATTATACAGAAGTAGAAGTAATGTGAGCATAAAAATTATTAACAATTATAAAATACATAGATGAAAAGTAAAAACCATGTCAAACATTTTCAAAATTCTGCATTCATGTATTCATTTACATAGAACTATGATATTTAGAAATAAAAGACTAAACTGTTTCATACCAACTCCTCTGTAAGAAAATCAATTATTCAGTACAAACATCTGGCTCATATTTTCACACCATCTAGCTCTACTACTGAAATGAAGAGTCTGGGAAACTGAACATTTCACTCCCCATAATGTGAGCACACTGCAGTAGGAAGCAACTAGAGCCTGCTCTTGTTTGTATAGGATCTGTACACTTTTATTCATTTATTAAAGTCCTGATCTGAACTTATCTTATGTGCCACTGGCATTCACACCATATACAACTAAAACATGTATTTTCATCTATAACTTTTCNGCATCCTCCGTGGCTTTCAAACATTTATGTTCTCTGCTAAGATANTCTTGGTAGTCCATACACATAGGAAGAATTCCATGGACAGTTCAGCAAGTCAGGATGCCTTTTTTTCTAGAAACAGTGGGTTGATCTGGGCTCCCAGCTAGTTCAAGATGCACACTAAGCTGACTCAGATGTGAAAGCATTAAAAAAAAAAATCAAATTTAGAACAGAGATTGGCCAGGAGCTGGAAGTGCAGGAAATGAGCTGATGTAAATCAAAAGGTCTTAATGGTCATTTGTAAGACACAAAGTCCTGGAAGCAAGTGAATATCTAATGTATTAATGATTGTAATACACAAAAGCATTCTGTTATGCTGAAAAGGTTAAAATTTAAAAATACAAAAAAAAAAACCTATCTCCCTCTCCTCCACTCTATACACAAAGTACAGAAGTGTGTTAGGGATGTTTTGATTAATTTGACTGCAGTAATCATTTCACAATATATATTTTTAACAAATAACTATATTCTACACATGTGATCTCCCAATTATATATCAATAAATTGGGGATTTGAAACATTTCTAAGTGCTACTGGTATGTCAAAACATACCTAAATATAAAAACAAAATAATCAAGTCTTAATTTAGCTCATGCAACTCTTTATCTACTCTTACTTTGACTTTTTTGTTGAAGTTTAACAAAGTACCTACCACATTCATCTTGAAGGTGCTGATGAGAGTGGTGCTGATGAGGCCTCCATGGCTTGCCTCTTATGGAGCCTCTTGGAACTTCTCTCTCCATCCCTCCCCTAAGTAAAGGATACTAGAATAGAGCAAATCATAAGTGAAATAAAACATTTTTCATATAGAATTTTATCATATACTTCATGTCGTCCTCCATGGTTAAACAAAAGATTCCAGCATTGGTGTTCTAAGGTAGACTAAGGAAAATTCTATGGTATTTAAACTCAAAGCTCCTAAAGAAATCAATAATCTGAAGCTATATCCTCCTTTCAATCTTGAAAATCACCAGACAGGGGGCTGGAGAGATGGCTCAGATGTTAAGAGCATTGGTTGCTCTTCCAAAGGTCCTGAGTTCAATTCCCAGCAACCATAGGGCGGCTCACAACCAACTGTAATGAGACCTGTGGCCTCTTCTGGCATGTAGGCAAACATGCTGGCAGAACACTATATGCATAAGAAAGAAAGAAACAGAGAGAGAGAGAGAGAGAGAGAGAGAGAGAGAGAGAGAGAGAGAGAGAGAGAGAAAGGAAAGCACCAGACAGTTCCTAATTTGTGAAGTTCAATGTTCTCAACAGACCATTAGAAACTGAGTCATTCAATGTGTGGTGCATGAACTCTTTCCACCTTCTTAAAAAATGTGTGTGATAGGAANTGAAACTGGGATCTGGTGCATACCAACACTGAGATATCCCCAGCCCTCTTTTTACTTATTTTGAAACCTGCTGGTCTCACTTCCTTACCCAGGGCAGTTCAACTTTTCTTTTAATTTAGATAAGTTGTAAAACTGAATTCCTATAAGAATGGGAAATTGGAGGATTCTAATGCTAAATGAAGAAACAAAACCAGAAAATCTCAAGGNCATCTATTTTTAACATNAACAGTGACTATGAAGTCTTAGGCACATCATTTGTCATTTGGCTGATCACAGTTTCCCCTTCCTTCCTTCTTTCCTTCCTTTCCTCCTTCCTTCTTTCCTTCTTTTTGTTTTTGATTTGTTTGTTTTTGAGATAGAATTTTTCTATGTAGTCCTAGCTGTCCTGGTACTCACCATGTAGACCAGGCTGGCCTCAAACTCACAGAGATCCTCCCTGCCTCTGCCTATTGTGTGCTGAAATTAAAGGTGTGCACCACCACATCTAGGTCTTTTTCTTTTCTAAGTGGGGATTATAATTATCCCCATAGTGTTGAAATAATTAATTACCATAATTTACAGGCATAGGTCTAATTGATATTCACTGTCAGTTATTATCACAAATGTCATCACCCAAAACGTATTAAGAACACTGAGTCCTATATTTCATTTTCATAACATGATTTTCCTCTTTACCAAAAATCAAAAACTCACCCAATACCTTGTTGAAAAGATTTCAGTTCACTGAGTTTTTGCCAATGTAAGGAAAGTATGATTTTTTTTACCAAGTGCTTCCTTATTTTAAATAATATTTGATCATTCTAGACATAAATGGCCATAGTGAGAGCAGAACTCACTTTCCAAAGTCCCTTGGAAGAAGACAGATTCGATGCAGTGGCTGCCCCGAGGACTGATCGTTTGTGGATTTGTGGTACAACTGACATGGCATTAGATGATCCCTAGAGACTGATGGGTCATGGGTGCAAATTAACTCCATACAGTGAGTGGGTAGAAGCCTCTATTGCCTTTGACAGGAGCTGTAGGGACAGTTCTGGCCTCTCAAATCACCAGGCTATGAAGAGCTCATAACACCAAAGCCCATTCGGAAGGAGCCTGCTAGCAGCACAGGGCATATAGAGAGTTTTCTAACCTGAANGTTCCAGGGTTTGAGTCATAACAGTTGTCCTAGGAACACTGACAGCCAGGATNAACATGACACACAGTAGGCTTGAGTCAAAGCAATGTTCTGATTTTCCTCATGGCTTCCTAGGAACAGTGCTTTGATAATTGTCACATGTGATTAGGCCTGGCATATGCAAATGAATNTGTGATGCTCCAATGTACCAATCACCTGCCAGGCTCACTTTCTTTTGTTAAATAGGAAAACCATTGAGAANGTGGCTTCAGGGAAAGAGAAGAAAATTCCCTGAACCTCAGAAGCAAAGCAATATTTCACCCTCAGAAACTGCCCTGGGGCAGAGCTATGGCTCCTCTTTATCACACACATAATCTTGAATTATTAGTTAGTTTTCAAACTGTAAGGAAGGGGGCTGTGTATCCTTCAATTTGAATCCTAACCACCTTTCTGACAGTCAGTTCTTTGCCTAGCACCTAGCAAATGGAGAATGACTTCAACACGGGTAGTGATGAATTCAAATGAAGACACTGTGCTGGCTAGATTTATGTCAACTTGACACAAACTAGAGTTATCTGAAAGGAGGGATCCTCAATTGAGAAAACATCTCCATAAGATCTGGCTGTGTGTCATTTTCTTAATTAGTGATTGATGGGGAAGAGCTCAGTCCATTGTAGGTGGTACCATCCTTGGGCTAGTAGTACTAGGCTCTATAAGAAAGCAGACTGAGCAATCCATGATGAGTAAGCCAATAAGTAGCATCCCTCCATGGGCTCTGCATCAGCTCCTGCCTCCAGGTTCCTGCCCTATTTGAGCTCCTGTTCTGTCTTCCTTCAGTGATAGACTACAATATAAAAGTGTAGCCNAATAAATCCTTTCTTCACCAACTTGCTTTTCAGTCACAGTTTTTCATTGCAGCAACAGAAACCCTAAGTTAGACACAATAGTGGTTTATGATTGCTTCCATGATAGCATAATAGTACTGATAACATTTACAGTAACTGAAGGACCTGCTCCTCATCTGCAAAGGAGATGAGTACTGCAAGCTACTTGATGAACACAGNTAGCCCTGCAGCTACAAACAGGAAAATCGTACTGTTGTTCTGTGATTTGCATCAACACAATAGATGCCTGGTATCCCATCTTCCTCCTGCTTGCTCCATTCCAATTTCACTTTTCATGAATCCTAAATTCCAAGATCGACATTTCAGAAGGAAACCTAACAAATAATGTTGGGTTTCTCAGCTTTCAGTGTTGGTAGACACAGTAGAAACTCACTGGAGCAGAATTGGGTAAACTATTTGGCAGCATTAGCCAGGTCCTTACCACCATCTGGCATGCAAATTCCTGGTTTTCTATTGGCTGTTTCTGTCTGATAGAATATAAACCCTATGAAGGCTGATGTCACTTTATTCTCATTAACACTTGTGTTGCCATATCCATAGAATTGTTTGGAATTTGCTGGTCGCTCATTATGGATTTATGATGAAGATGGAACAGAGCCTTGAATTTGTGGACATTTAGGTACACCTGAGAACAATGAAGGGAAAAAGTGGGGTTCACTAAACAAAGCTTTATTTCAATTGAGGCAAGAATTTGAGGGAGAACATACTACAGTATAATTTCTTTTCTATAAATATCATATGTACTAGCATCCAATTTGTATATTAATTATGAGAGATGGATGGCTCTTTATGAGCCAGGAGCATAATACCATACCACCATCACTCAACCTCCTGTCCATCAACTAAAATGTGAGGTTCTGAGTCAAAGACATACGTATATGATGTTTNTGGGGAGANGACCCTCAAGATTTGAGAAGAAGGATGGAGAGCAACACAGAGGCAGCCTCATTGAAGCCTGCCCTCCCATCTCATTATGGCACTCTGCCTGGTCATCTATTAGATCTAATCNGTTCACCACTGTACACCCTTCTAAATGGGCTAACTCCAACTCCTGCAAGGACATGTTTTAAAGGATAGGTGAGCAAGCTATGGTCTTGGTTTTAAATGACCTTCTGGACCTGGTTCGGACTTATCACATTCGCCTTCCATCAGTGTTTAGATTGGCCTGCGAATCTCAACTCACAGGGAAACCCAGACTCCCACTATTCAACAACTTAAGAATATGGTGTGCTGCCCTTATTAAGCCATAGTTGCTACTACTGTCCTTTTAGTGTTATTATGAGGCACAAGACACCCAATAACCTCACTGAATCTTGGGGGTTACAGCTAGTCTTTCACTATCTTCAGAGTACAAGAGAAATATTAGCCTGTCACAGTATTATAAAAAAATGTGTAAACAATAAAGCAATGCCTTTCTTTGTCTGAAGAAAATAGACAGAAATCATTGCTATAAAACTTACACTAAACTTCTGGATCTCCTGGTGGGCATATTTCTCCCATTTTAGAACCAAGATTTCTATCCTGAAATGTGAGGACACGATGCATTATCCTTTTGAGTGTTTCACCCTGAATAATGGGAGACTGGCATTAAATGTGTGGAAAAGGTACTGTAGGTAAACACTGAAGAGAATAAGGCTGCACTGGAGCATATTGCCATAAGACAGAATAGACACCAAGATGCAGTATATTAAAAGTGACAAGGAAGGACATTTTATAGTTATGAAAGGCTTAATTCATGGAAATATAGCAATCATAAGTAAACATGGACGAAATTTGACGAAAGCCAAGGAATGAATATACAGTTCCACAATGTTAGGTGNAGATTGTAATGTCTCTGATCAATTGAGAGTCAGACACAAAAATAATTACACAAATGAACACCTTCAATCATCCCAACTCAGTAGTTGAATGTATACACAATTTCACAGACAACAAGTACAGAAGACATGTTATTTTCCAACGCTTAGTGTGTCCATTGAGGTGGACTCTATTGTGTCAATAAAAGAAGTCTCAAACCCTTTAAATAATTAGGACTGGACAAAATATGTGCTTTGATGACAGCAAGTTTAATTTAGAACACTATAGAGGTAAGAACTGCACTTCAGTGGTAAAATACATCTTTAGCATTCACAGGGGCCTACATTCAATACCCTACAGCCTCCCAAATCAAAATATTGATAAGTTATTAAAATGATATAAATTAGTTAATTGNAATACTGTTAAGATTTGATTCTGAAATGTCACTGGTGAGGTTATGTATTTGAGCACTTGATTCTCAGTTGGCTGTTTTGGGATGAGGTAGAATCTTTGGGATATGGACCTTAGCTGGTAGTGGGTCACTGGGTAGTGTTGTGGGATATTTGTCTACACTGTGAAGATGCGTCATTGTGATTGGTTTAATAAAGAGCTGAATGGCCAATAGCTAGGCAGAGGAAAATAGGCAGGACTTCTNAGGAAAGAGAGGAATCCTGGGAAGAANGGAGGTGAAGGGAAATGCCAGGGAGACACTGAAGAAGTCAGACATACGGTACAGGGGAGAGGTAACGAAGCCAAGTGGCAGAGTGTAGATTAATAGAAACAGGTTGATTTAAGTTATAAGAGCTAGTTGGGAAAAAGCCTAAGGCCAAGAGTTCATTATTAATAATAAGTCTCCATGTTGCTATTTGTGAGCTAGTAGCCGATTGGAAAGTCCAACTATAGGGTAGGCCTTGAATGGTTCCACACTGAACTNCCTGCTCCCTGATTGGCCATAGTGTGAGCAGCTCTGGTTGCATACTCTCACTTCCCTGAACTANATCACACCTTCCTCACTACAATGGGCCATGCCTTGTGAAACCATGAACACGAACAAACTTTTCTTCCCATAAGTCTCTTCTGTCAGGTGTTTATTTTGTCACAACAACTAGAAAAGTTAATAACATAAGTTAATAGNACAAGGAGCAAGAAAAACCACAGGTGTTTCAGAAATTCAATAAGAGACATGTCTGTATAACCCAGAGGTTAATGAAAAAATCAAAAGAAAATTGGAAAATATTTCAAACTGACTGAAAGTGAAAATGAATATTGAAATTTTAGGGAATGTGTTTAAAACCATACCACAAAGAAAGTGTCTGGCTTTAGGAACCTATGCAAAAGGAAGAAAGGTCTAAAACCAGGTACCATTTTAAAAAAGCTAAAAGAAGAGCCTTATTCCAGATCAAAATACAAAGACAGATGAACAATAGGAATGATGGAATGAAGCAGAGATTCGTCACAGAGCAGAGAAATGAGCAAAGGCAA
>LZPO01008126.1:56146-70298 GCA_001675575.1 Neotoma lepida | reverse complement strand
GAACTCACGAGATCCGCCTGCCTCTGCCTCCCGAGTGCTGGGATTAAAGGCGTGTGCCACCACCGCCCGGCCGGAGGCACTTTCTTATCCTTAGTTTCCTCTTCCTTGTTGAAAAAAAACAAAAGAGCACAGTGAGGTTAGAGAGATGTTGAGGTCATTAGTTTGTCATTTCTGAGGTTTAGAGTTCGTGACTTCAGAGCTATTTACAGAAATGTATGTATGTTAATGCAGCATTAAATGACATATAGCTAGTGAGGAGATTAGCTAGCCCAGTAGACTCACTTGAAGCCCTGTTTACACACAGCTATTTTCCCTGTGGCAATTCAAGAGCTATAGCCATTAGATGAGTCTGGATGTAGTTACTTTGTCAGGGACATTTTANTGCAGTTCCATTCTTCTATTAGCTGTGTGACTTTACCCTTTGTCTTTTATAAAACTAAATTGTATTTTTTCCTTCTGCAAATTTGCCTAGTCTGCTGATTTTAAGCAGTTTTAGTACAACTGGGAAGCAGACTTCCCAGAGTGAGGTCTTAAGATTCTAACCTAATGGTTTTCTTTTTAAAGTTGTTTCCAGTATATTACAGGTTACTACTGATAAATCTAATATTTATATGAATATATTTATAAGTTGTGTTCCTGTATATGTTTTAGATTCATGACAGCAAAACAGATTTGTGCTTAAATCTATGCACGGCTTGTTTGTGTCTGGTTCTCTTGTAAGGTAATTACAATGCAGAAACATTGAGGGTACACACAGACTATCAGTTCAGTGTTGAGAAGATTTGGTCCCCCATGAATTTCCCTTAGAAACAGGAAACAGCTCATTTGCAGCCTGTTTTAAATTTGATTTTTTGAAGAGGGCATGATTTCAAGTCTACTCACATGGAATCCAAGTTTGTGTTTCAACATTACAAATGCTTGTAATGTGTGTAACACCATGTTGCAATGTTTTATATTTGGGGGTGCACCCTCATGTGTGTGTGTGTGTGTGTGTGAGAGAGAGAGAGAGAGAGAGAGAGAGAGAGAGAGAGAGAGAGAGAATTCTCACAGCATCTTTAATTACTAAGCTCCCATTAAAGGGCTTCTGGAACATGTACCTCTGCTACAGAAAGCAGGAGGTATATAAATACTACACTGGTCGCAACCATGCATTTACTGCAGGCATTCAAGAAGCCAGACTTCAAAATTTGCCATTACACACTGCTGACAACTAGTAACACGCTTGAATATGAGCCTTTTGTGTGAATTTCCTGGGAGACNTTGAAGTTGTATCTGTCTCTGAATTAGGACTATGCTGCCACGCCAAAACCTGGACACAAACAAACAAATTATTGGGGAATACTTAAGTAGCACTGAATGGCCTAAGGGCAGCTCTACNGCCTGAAGTTGTAACTCTCTCAGCTTTTGTGGTGCCACCAGGCTCCTGTTTTATAATGGTCTAAGTTTAGGTGCTAAGGATGAAGTCACCCGGACACAGACATGAGCTATATATGCAGATATACTCTATTCTAATTCTGATCAGAAATTTCAGAAGTATCAGATCATCCTGGAAGCATGACTCAGTTTGGTGCAATTTGGCTCCTCATTTAAGAGCACAGAGTTAAATGGTGGCCTGTGCAACATGGGATTACTTTGGCTAGAATTGGGAGGGTCTGTTTTCACTAGAGGTTGTGAAATGTGAGGTTATTCTTCTCAGTTGGACATGGAAAAGGTGACAGGAAGTGTGTATGGAATGTGTTATGATTGTCTTTGAAGGCTACTGGAGAGATGGTGTGATTTGCTGCCTTGAGACAAGTGAGTGGTAATGAGTTGAAGGAAGCCTTCAACAGCCTGCCAATGAGAAGCCAGGGCCTTCCATCCAAAAGTTACAAGGAGATAAATTCTGCTAACAACCAGAGAACTGGTGACAGTGAGAAAAGATTGTCTNCTGAATGTCTCACTGTTGCCTACTCAGTTTTTCCACTCCCNAAGGTCAGAGGCACCCTCTGATATCAGAATAGTCATGTGAAAGGGCTGCCCTGGTGTCCTGTTGCATGTCTGAACAGTTGAGTGAAGGGATGAGTTAGGTGTCCTTGGAGCATTGTTACAAAAGGATGCTCTGGCCTGGGGACTATTTAAGGCTAATTAGGGGTTTTGTGACAGCTATGTGTCCCTGTGCCCTTGTAGGAAGAAGGATGACAGGTGTTCTCTGATCATAGCATGTTTTGGGTGGTAAGGCTCTTTGAACATAGACTTCATAAATGCTCAAAAATCGCAAGCTCTTCTATTTGGTTCTTAAATTCTTACTCCCAATTGGGATGTTTAAAAAAGTATCCTCTTTGTTAAGTTCACCATANGTTTTTATACCTTAAGTGATCTTGCTGGTATTTCTTATGTGACTCAGACCCTACTTTCTGCTCCCAGAGTCTGAACATTCTGGGTTCCCTTACTGTGAGGATCACAGGCACACGAGACCAGGAGGGAGCAAGATTAGATTATCATGTTTATACTTGACTCCACCTTGTCACAAAAAGAAGAGGAAGNAGGAGGAGGGAGGGAAGGAAGGAGGAGGGAAAGGAGGAGGGAGAGGGAGAGAGAGAGAAAGAATATGACTGCATGCAACTCACAGCTGAAGGTAACACCCTGTAACAGGTGTGTCTCTCCTTGTTCATCTGCATCTCCAGTTCTTCATGTCCTCCTATTGAAGGACCCTCATTTAAAAATAGGACCCTCACTCAAAAATAATATTAAANTAACAGCCTCTGCTTGAACTAAAAGGAATAAGCCTGAGTTCCCAGCTTCCTAGAAATGCTGACAAGAGGCTCCAGGAATTAAAACAGTACAAAGTCACAGAAGTCAGGATGTCCGGAGGGCTATCTGAAAGCAACTGATTAACCACAGAATGTCCCAACTCTGGAGATAGTCTATAGGAGAGGTCTTGTGNCAAACAAACAGGTCAAACTTAAGGATGAAATAACTAGATAACTCAGGAACCGAAGAAATTCCTAAAAATAAGCAGAGATAAGCCACAGGAACTGTAGAAAGTCCTAAGAGTAAGCTAGTAAAAAAATAAACCCNTACTAACCCNCCTCCACTTTGAAGAATCTTGTGATTTTNGCCTTTAAAAAGTTAAGCTCACAAAGCAAGGACAGATCTCCTCCCTGTCTTGCCTCAGGGCACTGCAGACGGGATCTCCCTGCCTGGCTTGTATTTCGAGAGAATAAACCTTGCTGTTGCATTCTGGACATCCTCTGTCTCCAGTGATCTTTTTGAGGGTCCTAACCTGGGCATAACACTATCTTTTGAACAAGGTTCTACATACTCAGGCCTTCCCTTCATCCTGTTCACACTAGCTGATGCCACTGAAAGGCTCCTTTTACAAGACACCTTTCTGGCCATCCCACTAGCCTGTGGCTCCATGATTCAGGCTACCATCGGAATTGTCAGTTCACTACTTGATGGCTTCCGCAAGGCAGAGAGGAAGAAGTCAAAGTGAAGAGCTTTGGGCCAAATTTGCCAGGATCACAACGCTAGTAGTTTATATATGCTGTGGGTAATGGGATCTCTTAACTTACCGCACTGTAATAGGAAAATAGAACAATAAAAGCTTATGTCCGGATTAGCATGTGACCAAAGGCAGTTTAGGCNAAAACCAAGGCCCTTCATCACCTTAACATCAGCCATGGAACAGGCATCAGACAAGGCCATGAAATGCAAATAGGAAGAGAGAGGGGTTATAAAAGATCGTACATCCCATGGCTGGATGCTTTGGGGCTCTTTCCTCAGCTTGCTGCCAACTTCTATTCTTGTGTGTTCATTTCCTGTTGTAATAAGCTGTTTATTTTTGTTCCATGACTAACTTGACAGGTATGACTTTTGTTTTAGCGTCTCCCGGCAGGTGCTGGAATTCTTACCTAACCCTTACTGTATTCTCTCTTAAGTGCTAATAAAATTGTCCTTGGGCTTCCTTTTGAGTCCATTTCTGAATTCTTTTATTAACAAGAGTAAGGACATGAAAAGAACCTCAGTTTCCCCAGCAACACCACCTTTCCACTTTTANCACTTATCTCTCCATGGAAACCTAGTTTCACACTGATGAAGCTAACCTGATCTCTCATTCACTGAGAAAANACTTGAGATGCCGAGATGGCTCCCGTTATGTACTTGTGTTTATTTTCTTATTGTGAAGCACCTGAGCTCACTGACAAAGGGCAGAGCAGTAATTTAAACTCGATAAATATCAGCATGGGAATTGGAAGTCTGTGGGGTAGCTGGTGTGCATCACTGCTCTAGTCGTGACTAGAATAAATGTCTGTGCTAATCAGGCCTGCTGTGTGAACTCCAGACTCACTATTATTGGTGACTTCACTTCAGTGCCTCAGAGCAGGCAATAGAGAGTGGGGGTTCTGGCATTCCAGAGTGTCTGTAGAGGTGAATCTGCCACTGTGGCCCCTTGGCCAGGTGGCAGCTGGAACAGCTGGGTCTGGAGCGTCAGTCTTGGCTTCTTCTCACAGGTGAGTCACCCTGGGAAGTTAAAAATGCCCTCTCACCCCAAATTCCAAGTTCATTTTCCAGAGTGTGAAGGAATGGCCTCAGATAGGACTTCTTACAGCACTTTCCACAGAACCTTCTGCTGGGCTAGTTCACTGACTAGAACATCAATGACTCAGGANAGGTTGGAACTTTGTAGGTCCAGATGCTAATCATATTTATCTCGGGCAATCTTTAACCTCCTCGTTTGCCATCCNCCATCATCNTCTGTGTCTGACCAAACATCCTTGTGACTAACAGCTAAGAACCTTTGGACCATTATCTTCCACCAACCAAAGGATATGTGTGTCTTTAAGCACCATCTGAGGCCCATGGATTCCCCTGCTTTGCTTTAACCCTCCTATCTAATGTTTCCAATGATGTGTTTGAAAAGTACCTTGATTTATGATTTCCCTTGTTTATTACTATAAAAACTCCATCAAATTGCTATCCCCATTTGAACATTAGACTTGGGGTAGCTTAAAGCTGTGTGCTCCCAGACCATGGTCACTCATGTTGACTCTAGAACAAACTATTTCGTACGCCCTTTGGGGCAAGAGTTGTTTTTGCATTGACAAACATAAGCCATGATTAAACCCACAGCACAAAACATACATGGAGGTGTTCTCCGGTTTACTATATAAACCCATTCATCACAGGGTGGTGTAACAGAGGGGGCCATCAAACAGTTATTAATCATGTACTGAAAGCCAAGCCTCATGCTTCAAAATATGCAGAGAAGAGAACGTGTCTCCAAGAGCAGGCTGCTGACGGAGGACTGTGTGCAGCAGCCAGCACTCTTTGCTGATTATAAAATTAAAACCCAGGTGGGTGGGGCATCCTCAAACAAAACTAAGAGTAAACCTCCACTGATATTGTTGGTTTTCCCACCCCCTAATCCAGCCTCCTTAATGAGCCTCCTCTGGCCCTCCGTGCTTCCACTGTCCAAGGATCAGAGAATATGAGGTTGAATGAATATATGAGTATGGCTCACCGCTGAGGTGCCCCAGGCTAAGGAACAGAGGGGGCCAAGGCCCTGAAACAGCAAGCTTCTGAGTGGCTGGCAGAAGACAAGTCAAGGTAGTACAGTGTAAGTTTTAAGTAGGAGAGAAGCAATATTAGAGATGAAGAATCAGGACAGACTCAGCCAGGCTCTTAGTGCTAGGAAGGTGTGGTGCTTTGAATAGGAATGCCCCCCCCCATAGGCTCATGGATTTGAATGCTTGGTCATTAGGAAGTGGTGCCACTTGGCAGGGATTAGGAAGTGTGATCCTGTTGGGGTAGGTGTAGCCTTGTTGGAGGAAATATGTCACCAGGGGTGGGCTTGGAGGTTCCACAAGCCTAAGCCAGACTCATAGTATTCCTCCCTCTTCCTGCTTGTGGGGGCCCGCAAAGGTTTTCTAGTGAGATCTAAGCTTGCTTTAACCAGCAGGGCTGTGTTAGAGGATTGCTTAACCATGTGTGTGGTTACCAGGTGATTGGAAGGGTCTGCACTTGGCTGTGCTAGGGGGAGGTCTTTTGCTCCATCCCTTGGCATTCCTATAAAAGGTCCTTTAGAAGAAACAGAAGGGGCTGGTGGATATTGATCCAGGCCCTCTCGAGGCTATCCTGTGTTTCTATCTGTTTCTCTCCCCTCTATCCTTCTATCTAATATCTCTTNTCCCTCTCTCCTCAAGAGTACCCTGGGGAAAAGATGGGAACTGGTTCCCCCACACCTGCTGCCTACCAATCTAGATGTAGAACTCTCAGCTACTGTCCAGCACCATGTCCTCCTACATGCTGCCATGCTTCTTGGCATGATGACAATGGACTAAATCTTTGAATGTAAGCCAACCCCAATTAAATACTTTCTTTTCTAAGACTTGCCATGGTCATGGTGTCTCTTCACAGCAATAGAACATTGACTAAGGTATAGGGGTAGGATGGAGTGGCCACATGTGACCTAATTTTGAGGCTCTGTGCAGTGTGTTCAAGAACAACCACTGGGAGATGTCAAGGCTTGCTGTGGAAGACTGAAGCAGGAGTTGATCTCAGCTGAATTGAAACGGTGCAAAAGGAGACCTGGGGGAAGGGTTCTTAGCCAGGGCAAGTGCAAACTCTAAGGACTAGGGATACATTCCCTTTGCTTAAAACAGAGATGTCATCAGTTCCACAGGTTTTGGTTTCCATAGCAACCTTCTGGCCCATTTCTTTCCAGATCAACAACAAATGTCCGAGAAAGACGCTTGCCCAGATGCCTCTTTGCAAGGCCAGGGCTTCCCAGGGTATCAAAGTAGAGCTTCACATGGTTGGTCCAACTTTTCTTTCCTGAGGTGTGTGGGGAGAGCTAAGTTCAAGTGTGAGAGCTAAGTTCATGTCCCTGAGTCTGAACATATCTATCCTAAGACAGTAACAAGTGACAGTAGTGCCTGTGACCATGACCTGTGTTNCTGGGGATTTCAGTTCTTACTTCTGCCAGATAGTCCCCAAACTTCAGTTTCCCAACCTGCCAGTGATGGAGGCTAAAACCAATTCACGTCAGCAGTTCTGTATTTGTTATTNTCATTTTAAGTAATAGTGAGGAAAATAGTGCAAAATATATTCTTTAATAAAAAGCAGAGGAGAGGGTGAGAAGACAGAGTAGAGAGAGATAGGAATGGATGGAGGAGGGAGAAAGAGAGAGAAAAAGAGAGAGGGGGGGACCAAGAGACTGCCAAGTCATTTGAGTTGTTTTTTCCTCAAAGACATAAATTCTGGCTTTNACTTTTAGCTCATGTTTCTTGCTTAGCCAGTGTTTTTATTAATGGGCAAACATCCAGAATTAAACAATAACGTGGTTATGGCTCCTTGCCAAATTGTACCTCACACTTGGCTCAGAACCTGCTGTCCATGTGGATAAGCCCTGGAGGGGAAGAGGGAAAGACTTTCCACGTTTGAATATGGGAGGCGGCTGCCTTACGGGGCTCATTATTTGCTCAAGAATNTGCTTAAGGTTGAGGTTAAAGGAGAAGAAGCAAAACTATTGAGCATGTGCAAAACTTCATGGCTGGGGTGGTGTCTAAACTGCAGCAGCTAGCAGTCAGCCTCCAGGAATGAGGACCTTTCTAAGGGGCAGGCTCAGCCCACCTTGCTTAGACAGGGGCTGGTGTGGCAGCCTCGAGGCTGGCACACAGCCATGGGTGGGGTGGGTGCAGACGACACTAGTATCTCTCTGGGAAAATGGGCAGACCCAATAGAGAGTGGTGCTTTGGGGACTCAGGGATTTGGCAACCCAGCATATGGGGGGATTCTCTCAGGCAACTGCTTTATTATGGTATTCCGAAGCACATGCCATTCCACTTTGATCCACACCCCATTGTCCTCTGATGTCCCTCTCTGGTAGGTTCACTTCCTTCCCCAGATCTGTTTTCTGACCAGCGTGTTCCAATGTCTTCCCCCACCACATCCCTTTCTGCCCTCTCACAATCCCTTTCTAGTTTCATGACTTTCATGGCTAATCTTGGGGGTAGTAAGGCCAGACACCCACTGAGCAGAAAATCAGCTGGGCTGGAGAAGACAAGACAGGAGCCAACGTATGCCCGGGAACCAGATGGGCTAACACAAGGAGCAGGATCTGCCAGGGTTGACCCAGTACCCCAACCCAGGTACCAGCAAGGATGCCTCCAGGGACCTTTTGGATGAGGCCCTCTATTAATGGACTTCCCTCAATTTGGAGTTAAAACTGCCTGTACCCTATCAGTAGGCATTGCTAGGCAGGGACTTGGAGGAACAGGGCACCAACCAGAGCTGATGATGGGAACCCAGGGCAGCTCTGAGCTGTGCACTCTGCATTCCATAATGACAGGGCCTCCCTGTTGCAGACTGAACTTGTAAAATGTTCCACATCGCTTCTATGCTTGATCTACTCTGNATCGTGGTGAGGACCNTGGATGAGTCATGGAAGATAGCTGAGGTGAGATGGGAGACTGGGTAGAATGGGTGGTAGGGGCTTGGTGTGGAGGCTCATGCTGGGGAAGAATATGTACGAAAGGCAGCACCGCATAGGACCAGAGCACTCTTGCTTAGCAGAGCTGCTCCTTCCAGGGAGGGTCCCTCAGGGAGCAGAGGCTCACTGGCTCTCCCATCCCTCTGACCTCACCTCCTAAGCTTCTACTACATCCACCCTCCTCATGCTATGCGTGTCTAATACCCTTTGTCCCATGTGTACCAGGGCTAGATGCCTGGACTGGTCAGAGGAGACCAAGCCTCCCACTGCTCCTGACGGGTGGATGCAGGAAGCATCTTTGAGGGGGTTGTTGCTGGACTTCCACTGTAGACACTGTAACAGCTGGCCAGGGGCAGCGGGAAAGAGTTGATGGTAACCCATGTCTATGAGGATGTGGACAGTACCAGAAAGCAAAGGCCACACGGCTTGCTGTTTTGAACTGGCTTTGCACTGGAATCAGTTTCTGACATGAATATGTAGACATGTCAGAGACCTTAACTAAAATACCAGGAATTCCTAAAATGAAGGATGGCCTAGACCAGGAAATGATTGTGCTGGGAAGCTGACATAGGCAGAATGGGGGTCCTTATTTTTCTATCTTGGGGTTCCACAAGGCATTGGAAATGAGGCATAATATTACCACGGCCCTCACACAGTTCAGAGTTGATCCCCAGGCGACTGGGACAAACATGGTTTGAAAGGGCTACAGTGAAGGCTGTGGTGCAGCGTCCATACCCAGCTCCTAATCCCAAGGAATTGAATTTCCCAAGAAACCTCCAAAGAGCAGGCACCAAGGATGTGCATACAGAGGCAGACACACAGTAGCCAGAAAACACTTCCTTGNGGGTGGGTGGGAGGCNGCTGCTGGGAATTATTCCTTCCTCGGCTTGCAAAAGGCCATGGAGATAATTAAATAACACTGTGTCAATAAATCCCCACTGCCTCTCTATCTCCCTGGCATCACCACAGTGAGGAAACAGAAAGGGTAGCAGAAGCCTCTGCGGCTGCTGGCGTGATAATGAATGTGGCTATGGATCCAAACTCAACCGCCTCACCTCTGGAGAAAAGCAGCCAGGCAGGAAAGCAATAAACAAATAAAAGTCAAGCAGGGAGAGTGAGATCCACCAACTCAGCCTCTTGACAGCACAGGAATTAATATGACATATTCGGGCAATGTAATACCACCCAGCTCGCCCACTCTCCGAGTCACTCAAGATTGTAGAGTTCNTGTGCATGAANACATGCATACGTATGTGTGATGTGCGTGCTTGCTCATGTTTCTGCAGGAATTTTCTCCTGCATTTCTTTTGTCTGTATGGCAATTGATGTTTGCCTTCATTTATATGACCAGAACCCTCACATTAGCTGCTGCTGGAGACACGCCTGCCTAAGTGTAGACATGGNGGAGTGTTGGTGTAGTGTGAGGTTAAATCNNTGTTAGGATGGAAGTGCAAATGTCTGAGGCAGAAACCTTAGATGTGAGAGACAGACATGGGAGAGAGAACAGAGTCCTTTGCCTTGCTGTATGTGCCTTGTGCTGTAAAGCTAACAAGGTATTGTTCTCCTGCTGAGAACACCNTGATGGCTGTGATAACTGGTCTTTCTATTGCTGTGACAANGTACCAAGAAGGAAACTCTGAGGGAAGATGGATTTACCTTAGCTCGTGGCTTCAGAGATTTCCATTCGTGGCCATTGGCACTTTGTTCTGCCTCTAAGATGACACAGAGGGTCACGGCAGAGAAGAAATGGTGAACTGAGCTGCCCACTTCATAGTGACCAGGAAGCAGAAAAGGGGGCCCAGGGAAGTTCCTAATAAAATATCCGCCCTTCAGGACACACCCATTGTGACCACTCCCCCCACCCAGCTCCACCTCCTAGGAACCCACTGAGCTGTGAATTCAATGGATTGTTTCGCTGATGAGTTGATCTTCCAACCCAGTCACTTCCTCAAATCCCATCACCTAGTAATAATAATCACTTATTCAATACACAAGGAGGACAATGGCTCACTGTCTTGGCTTTCTAGAGTGACCATAATAGAGCATCATAGCCTGGAAGGACCGGCAGTCATCAGTTGATTTTCACACAGCTGGAAGGCTGGAAACCCAAGGTAAATAAATGTGTTCTTACTGAGTGCAGATAGGGCCTGCTTCTGGCNGCCCACATATTCTTCACTCTGTATGTCTGTCNGTTCTGATCTCTGTATGTACGGACAGCAGTCTTGTTGCATTAAGGCNGAACCACATCCGCTCTGTTAACAGTATATTCATTTAAAGGCTTCATCTCCGTCTATGTAACACATTCCTCCAGCCACTTGTTTTATAAGTGGTCCAGGCTGTTTTGAGATTTGGACTACAGTGATGGGCATGCAAACGCCCTGCCCAACATTCCCAACAGGTTAGATAGTCAAGGCTCTGTGGATACCCAAGAGTGCTATGCAGCCCAATGTCTTTGACACCGTAGCAGGGCATCTGGGCATCTGTGTGGCATCTCAGGAACCCCAGCTTGTTTTGAAGGTAGAATAACACAAAGGGGTAGGTCATTGTGTCAGGAGGGAGAGGAGGCCAGAAGATACAAGACTTTGAAAGTCCCCTGGGAACTTCCTGTCTCTTATACACATCTAGATGTGTATAAGAGACAGGTGCGGGGGCGGGCAGTGCGGGGGTGAGCAGCGCAGGAGGAGTGTGGAGGTGGGTGTTCAGCGTTGTGGCTTAGGGTGGTGTCAGAACATGGTCCAAGAATGAATACTTGCAAGAATTCTGAGTGTTTGTCAGAAAACTCCAAGAAACAAGACGAGAGGCTTGTGACCTAAGTGTTTTTCAAAACCACAGAACTGTTCTTGGACTGTGTTTTCCTGCTCCTTCCCGGAGTAGCGGATAGAAGTGAGTTTACTTCAGGTTTTTCATTGGAACTGGCAATTGTTATATGTCTATATGACTCTGGAAAAACATGCCTTCTGAGGCTTGTCCTTGTGATTGTACACTTTGCTCATGTGACTCCTCTTAACCTTCCGAGGTTAAGATGCTGTGAATAAAGTTGGCTATTGCATAAAACTTCAGTCTGCCTCATTTATGAGTCCATTAGACCAGGTTTTGCCACCTCTAGAATGGTAAACAGGGAGAGACAGTGGTGTAGCTGCAGGATAAGACTGGGCAGAATGGGAAGACCCTACTCAACACTATCTGTTTGATGGAAGGAGAAGGCAATGTACTCTTCCAATGGGTAGAGTGTGACTAACTGTCTAGAACAGGAATGGCTACAACTGACCTAGAGAAGAGCAACATTCTCTGGGGAATGAGAGTCTTGGATAAGAGTAAGACTGGAGGATAGAAAGCATAGAAACTGCTTTCTAGGGGGGAAACTGAGGCATGAGGTCTTTACCCAAGAGATGCACCTATGATGCATCACTGTGCCCTGGATGATGGCAGAGGACTTTCCTTCCCCCTGCTGAGGCACAGGTGTGACTTTGAGCAGTTCCCCAGGGTCTCTCAGCCAGGGGTAAGTAGCATGCTGGGAATTTGCTGACATCAGTGGCTCCCTGCAGATAGCTCAGCTTGACTATATCTCTGTGCTCCAGGGCACCCTAGTTCCAGACAGCAGGAGGCTCCTCCCTGCAGGATCACTACACCCACACACTACATTCTGATCTTCCTTTGGAAATAAAAGTGTCTCACAGAATGTCTCCGAGTGTCCCACAGAGTGAAGAGGTGGCTCAATGACTCTTCACTCTAAAGGGCCAGATGAACTGATACCTGAATAAGGAGCCAAGGAAGCTCCCTCTAATCTCCACTCTTCCACTTAGCAGTGTCACCAGGGTGAGTTAATCAACTTCTCTGAGAATCTGTGGTGATCTGTGAGAGTGTCCAAGGTTGTTCAGAGGGTGGGGCAATCTATTAGTAGAATTAATGAATTAATAATTCTACTAATTAATAATTAGTAGAATTAATTAGAATTATTCAAATAGCTTATATATATATATATATATATATATATATATATATAATTATCTCAGACACCCATAGAGAGCACAATCTACAATTCATCATGACCCTTCAGAAACAACTCAGGTAAACAGGAACAGATAAAAGGAAGCTCTTTGTTGAACCTGTATTGAATACCAGACCCACAGGAAATATTCAGAGGTAGTCTTACTGAAGTCACATGGAAGCCTGNATTTATACTCTTCCTGTTAATGACCAGCACTGACCTGGATGTCCCTAGCACTGTGATGAGAATGAAAGTACACAAATAAGANAGGAAGCCAGCATCCTCCAACCGTGTAATTAGCTGTGTGGAGGAACCAGGAGAAATGTCTTTGCAGACTGTGTGAAGCGGACAGTCATGGGAACGGTAAACAACTGGAAGGAGCAATTAGAATGTGCCAGAAGGAAACTTCACACTGGAAATGCCAATTAAAAAGCAAGCCAAAATTCAAAGCGTGAGCCCCCANATATAGGTGAAATGCATATGAAATTTAGAACAGTTTTCAGCAACGTAAATGGCAAATGAGTCAAAGGAGAGGCTCATTTGGGGTCTAGGGATGAAGCTTGTGGGCTAAGAACCAATCAATCTTTCTCAAAGTAACCACAGATCATTACTGTACTTGGCGGGGGGATTAAAATCATTGTAGGGAATGGAATAACCCAATTANAGAATTTATANGGGAAAAAACACCTAAAACCTATGGCCAGTACCATGAAGATTTTAAAAAGAGAAGAGTGCTATCTATGTTGCTACTAAGGGGTTANTAAAGGGGTACAGTAGATCAGGAAANACACATACTTCATATCTCATGGAAAACCATCAGGGGAAAAGCAAGTTTGATACCTCCTTACTTTATGTCATACAGAAAATGTGTAAGAGATAAATTATTACACACACACACACACACACACACATACACACACACACACACATACACACACACACACAAGAAATTAATAGATAAATAAATAATAAAAATGAAGGTCTTTGTAGAAAGGATGTTGTTTGAAATATCTATTCTTACAGAATCTATAGATCTTCAGATCTTGCTTTCAGGTAACACTGTAGCATGGACAAAGATTCTCACATATACTCATGTTTATTGAACTAGTAGATTAGCATATGCAAATGTGAACATAGGTGAAATATAGCATAGACATATATTTCAATGGGCAACATGATAAATTAGTTATTGAAACTATTACACAAATTTACTTCAAAAGTAGGTTTTTGATCTTTATAATACAGATTTTAAGGAAATTTGATGAACAGCTATTGTTCTGTAATCTAATTTTTATTTTTTTAGCAATAGAAATATTTCCACTTCTTTGCTAATAAAAGAAAGATTATAAGGGCTATTCCTCAGATTATTTATGCTTAATGAATGAAAGTGAAATGCTTTCTAATGTGTGAGAAATAGCGGGTGACCATGCCTCAATTTATTGACCATTAATTCTCTACAAACCTAATATTCACTTTCAGCCTATTTTTTCTTTCTTTTGTCTTTTTCTTTCTTTTTCCTCTTATCGCTAAATCAAGAGAGACTTTTTTTTGTCCTGTCATTTGTAAGTATCAAAGCTCTTTCAGAAAAAAAGTTAATTAAGTATAAACTGCTGATAAATTCCAAAAAGCAAACTATAGGTTAATAATAGAAAAAAAGAGACATTTATAAGAACAAAATGTGGTGCCTGTCC
>LZPO01008126.1:41600-56001 GCA_001675575.1 Neotoma lepida | reverse complement strand
AGCAACAGTCCAGAAGAGGTTTGCAAGCTATAGAGTCGATGAGGAGGAACTTTCTGGAAGGCAGTGCTGGTGAAGCTGCTGTGAGAGGCTCCCACACAAAGTGAGCTGAGNGCTCACACAGAGGCAGAGGCANTAGGGAAATGCAAATCAAAGCGATCCTGAGGTTCTGCTTTANAGGTGCTTCCTGTCAGAATGGAGACGATCACAAACACAAGTGACAGCTTATGCTGGAAAGGATGTGGAGCAAGGGGAACACTCCTCCACTGTTGGTGGGAGTGTAGACTTGTACATCCACTTTGGAAATCAGTATGGCTGTTTCTCAGAATTCTGGGAACCATTCTACCTCAAGATCCAGCTATATCACTCCTGGGTATCTACCCAAAGGATGCTCCATCCTACCACAGGGATACTTGCTCAACTATGTTTATGATGGCTTTATTTGTAATAGATAGAAACTGGGAACAACCTAGACACCCCTCAACTGAAGAATGAATAAAGAAATTGTGGTACATTTACACAACAGAGAATTACTCAGCTGTTAAAAAAATGATGTCATGAAATTTTCAGGCAAATGGATAGAACTAGAAAAAAAAATCATTCTGAGTGAGGTAATCCAGACCCAGTAAGACAAACATGGTATGTACTTACTTATAAGTGAATATTAGCTGTAAAGTAAAGGATAATCACGCTTCAATCCACAGACCCAGAGAGGGTAAGTAACAAGGAGGGCTTAAGGGGGAGGGGGTACATGGATCTCCCNGGGAAGGGAAAATNGAAGAGATTTAGTGGATGGACTGGGGATGGGAACAGGAGGGATCAGGTTGGGGGAAGGAATGGAGGGAAAGATTACTGGTAGAAATGACTGGAATTAGGGGGCATTTTAGAGGTGAGGTAGAAACCTAGTGCAATGGAAACTCCCTGGAATATACAGAGGTGACCCTAGCTAAGACTCCTAGTAATGGGGGATATGGATGCTGAACAGGCCATCTTTNGTAACCAGATAAGTCTTCCAATGGAGGGATTGGAGCACCAACCCAGCCACAAAACCTTCAGCCTACAATTTGTCTTGCCTGCAAGATGNGCTGGGGTAAAGGTGGCACAGAATTTGTTGGAGTGGCCAACCAATGACAGGTNGAACTTGAGACCCATGCCATGAGAGGGAGCCCATGCCTGATACGCCTGTTCCTAGAAGACCAGGAACCAGAGGCTGGATAGCCCAGATACCTTGAATAGAATCAACACGACTGGAAAAAAAAGTCAATGAAATAATTCTACTATACTCATAGACTGGAACCCGGCACAATTGTCATCAGAGAGGTTTCATCCAGGACTGATATAGGAGCAGATGCAGAGACCCACAACCAAACACTAGGTGGAGCTCGGGAAATCCCGCTGAAGAGGGTGAGGAAGGATTGTAGGAGCCAGAGGAGTCAAGGACACAACAAGAAAACAGTCCATAGAATCAACTAACCAGGGCTCCTAGCAGCTCACGGAGACTGGAATAACAGTCAGGGAGACTGTATGGGTCTGACCTAGGTCCTCTGCATATATGTTGTGGCTGNGTAGCTTGGTGTAAAGTGGGGATTTAACAAGGCAACTCCACGTAGTTAAAAGGAGGTTTATTTTGGGGTAACTTACAGCCAGTGAAGGGGTTGGTTACAGGATCTGGGAGAGGTGAGGTGCAGTCCAGCAGGGTTCTCTGGAGAACCATGACTTGGTCTGCAGTCCAGCATCCAGGATCATGAGGAACCAAGAGAGCCAACAAGTCCGGATCTCCAGTCTTAAAGGCTCCCATCTTGGCCCCACCCCAGGGGGAGGTCCTAGATAGGCGTGGCAGTTACCAGAAGCCTCACTAGGCATAGTGCTTCTGGGTCAAAGCTGGAACAGCCACCCACTACATTGGTGNTCCTGTGGGACTCCTACAGTGGGAGTGGGGACTGTCTCTGACTCTTTTGCCTGCTTTTGGGACCCTTTTCCTCCTACTGGGTTGCCTCATTTAGCCTTGATATGAGAGTATGTGCCTAGTCTTATCATAATTTGATATGCTGTGTTTGGTTGATATCCCTGGAATGCCTGCTTTTTTTCTGAAGGGAAAGGAGGAGGAGGGGTNGATCTGGAGGAGAGGGGAAGGGAGGAGGGGAGGGTCTGGGAGGAGAGGAGAGAGGGGAACTGTGCTCAAGATGTAATATATGATAGAAGAATAAAAACAAACATTGAATTATACAGAGACCTTGTGACCCTAATAAACTAACCAAATGCTGATCATAAATTTAATAAAAATGTACAATTCTAAAGCTCCTAGAGGGCTGAGGAGATGGCGCAATGGGTCTCACACTAGTTATTCAAGCACAAGGACAAGAGGAGTTCTCACACAGGGATCCACATAAAAGCTGTACAAGGAGCAGAGACAAGACATCCTGAGCAAGCTGGCTAGCCAAGCCTGCCAAAATGGCAAGCTGCTGTCTTAGTGACAGACCCTGCTTTAATTGTGAAATGGAGAGAGACTTGCCTCAGGCTGCCATGCACATGCATGTGTACTGGCAGTCACACAGGTGAACATGCAACATGCACAGACCATACACACACACATACACACACACACACACACACACACACACACACCCCATATACAACACTCCCACCACACACACAGACACACACACCATACATATGTATATGTATTTTAAAAGTCTACAATAAAACACATACAAAACAGCATAGAAAGATTCCAAATGAAAAAGCCTAGTTTAGAACATCTAGTTCAGGCTGAAGTATTGACTTTTAGNTTCATCCAAAGCACAATCTACGAAAAAAGAATTAGTCAGCTGGACTTCAGACGGCAGACAGACCGCCCTGATAGACNTCACCTCCCTGCTGGNCATAAACCAGGACACAGCTGGTGTGTGGGAAGAGAAGAAGNCATGTCACCGGGACCAGGGGTTGGCATGGCAGGAGCTCAGCACACAGTGGGGACGCAATTCTCTTCCTAGGCTGCCAAGCCATCCTCCTGGCTCAGCGGTTGCTCTCTTCCCTGCTGGCCATAACCCTGAACCCAGAGACTGCATCCGCGCAGGAAAGTATTTTCAGGATAGCGAGGGAAGCAGCAAGTGAGCAAACACCAACATAGTGGGTGGAGTCTGTTTTCAGGGATATCTGTGTGTGCATTGTGTGTGTGTGTGTGTGTGTATGTGTGTGTGTGCATGTGTGTGTGTGCACATAGATGTGTATATGTATGTGTCTGTGTATGTGTGCATGTGTGCATGGGTGAGTGTGTTTCCATATACGTGTGTGTGTGTGTGTGTGTGTGTGTGTGTGTGTTTCCACTTCTGATTATGATGCTGCTGAAAATGAGGCATTCTGGCTCTGAACATTGCTATACATTCCACCGCTCTATGGAGGTTCATTTTATTTTGGTATCTTCCTCTCATCTTTCCTTAGTTCTTATTATGATATATGACACAGGTAAAATTTTTAAAAACTCAGGAAAAGAGAACACCCCAAATAATCTTACAAGGTAGTCAAGCATCATAGAAGTACTTATTGTATTTGTNTGCTATTATTACATACACAAAAATATTGGAGGGCCCCAGGGATATCTCACAGTTAAGGATGCTTCCCACCAAGCCTGTCGCCAAATGTAAAAGATGACCAGAGTTCAATTCTGGGCCCAAAGGGTGAAGGGAAAGAATTGGCTCCGGTAGGCCACTCTCTGACCTCCATGCTCCCCATAACACATGTNTACCCCCACATAAACAAGCAANCAAACAAATTTTTAATTGATTTACATGTCTCCACTAATTGTCTTCTTCAGCAGCCACCACACTCTGATCTTCCACTGCTTACTTGGCCTCTTGGAATCTGTGTTCCACAGATAACAAGATAGGACAGGGGGCCTGAAGCATGCCTATTTGGGTGGACTGGCCAAGACTAACTGGATCTAAGATGGCTGCCAGAGTGACACCAGACTCCTCTGACATCATCACTGTCATCCTGTCTTTTTGCCTCCAGAGAGCATGGCCTCTAGTGGCAATTGTCATGAGAACAATCACAAAAATTCGTAAAAGGAATGAGGAGGCTTGGCACCCAGAAAAAAAAAAAATACATGTCCTTCCCTCCACTGTCCCATCTCTATATAGCCCCACAACCCTTCTCTGTGTTGTTCTCCATGTTATCCGATGTGGTGATATTTTATCTGTGTCCCCCAATAAAATTTACCTGAGGATTGGAGGAAAAACGGGCAGCCAGCTGCTAGTAGTAAAAACAAAAGTCATGCAAGTTAGCACACGCCCTTAATCTGTTTGGTTCTCTGTGAGTCCAAGGTCACATTAGGGAACTAGAGGAAGGTGGTNGTAGTACACACCCTTAATCCCAGCATCAGCCATAGAGTTCTGGNGGTCTGTGCAGACAAACAGGAAGTGATGTAGCTTGGTGGAGATAAAAAATGAGTTAGCAAAATGAACAGGCATAAAAAGCNGGGTTAGACAGGAATTCTCTCTCTTCGCTTTGCTCTTTGGAAGCAGTGGCAGCGTTGGTGAGGTGAGGCTAGCTGGTGGCTTGCTCCTAATTCCTCTGATCTCTGTCAGATTTTCACCCTTATTTCTTGTTCTGTGTGTTTATTAATAAGACTGCTTAGAAATTAGTCTTACAATCCGACTTGGGGATAANGATAAAAGTCTTCTTCATTTTACAACCATCACTCGTTCTTGTCACTGTTTCCAAAAATTCCAAGGAAGTGAGGGGATGACAGCTCAGTGTCCGATCTTGGTAACAAGACTACGAAGATGGCTTAGTGGATAAAGTCCTAGTCATGAAAGCATGAGGACCTGAGTTCAAACCACCAAACACTCAGAACCCATGTAAAAAGCCAAACAGGGCAGCTGCAATCCCTGCACCCCTGCAGAGAGATGGGAGGGGAACACAGGCAACTCCTTGGAAGCTTGCAAACAGTGAGCCTGGTGTGCACAGGTACAAACAGGGGAATGCTAGAACTGACCACCAAGATTGTCTTCTGCCCCTGTCATATAATAGTTATGTACCCTGTGGTAGTTTGAATAAGAATGTCCTCCATAGGCTCATAGATCTCNTGCTTTGTCGTCAGGGAGTGGCACTACTTAAGAAGGATTAACAGCTATGTCCTTGTTGGAGTAGGTGTGTCCTTGTTGGAGTAGGTGTGTCCTTGTTGGAGGAAGTGTTATTACTGGGGGTAGGCTTTGAGGTTTCAGAAGTTCAANCCAAGCCAAGTGTTTCTCTTTTCCTACTTCCTGCANATGCAAATGTAGAGCTCTTAGTTACTTTGACAGCACCGTGTCTGCCTGTGTGCTGGTGTGCTGACAATGGACTAAACTTCTGAAACTGTAAGCCAGCACTAATTAAATGCTTTCCTTTATAACAGTTCCTGTGGTTGTGGTGTCTCTTCACAGTAANAGAACAGTGTCTGAGACATGCCTCCTCCCCCAAATCCTCACAAAGATAGAGAAATAAGTTGAAAAATTGGTAATGGAGTCATAAAGTATTAAAATAAGAGGGATTTTGGAGCCTGTCTAGTTTAGCACTCAGACACAGTTTTATTGGATTTCCTCAGATCACCAAACAAATGTCCCTATAAGTTGCACATCTTCTGGGTGGCGAGTAACACCACACATGAATATTTTATGTTGTTTTGACATAGCAGCCTAAAGATGCATTGGCATTAATCTGCTGTCTCTCTGTCTCCCACCCAGCACACGTCCTGTGACATCACCTTCTGGAATGGGAGGCCTCAGCCCCTGACTTCCAAGGAGGGCAACATGGGAAAAGCAGGCCTTCTGGAGAGTCAGTCGGCTTCATGGGATGCCACAGTGACACATGATGCTTTTCCTCACACCGATGGAAGGAAAGGAGGGAGGTACCTTTTCTTCTTCAGAATACAAGGTTTATTTGAAGCCAAGTTTCTCTGTGTCTGCAGCGTTTTCCCCTCTGGTGTGAAGGCTGACAACCTGTTATGTAATCATATGCTAGATTTGTTTCTTTCCCTCCTTTAATACATTTTTCGGTTTCATCTTCTCAGAAAAGGGAAAGGCAAAACTAACCATCCAAGTTTCCGAGGCAGGCAGGATGCCCTAGGGAGTGTTTATCAAAGGACCTGGAAGGTTTGGGGGGCAGACATCACTAAGCCTCAGGCTTGAAGATGGAAATTCGAGAGCTGGGGAGAGACAGCTTGAAAACAAACACTCATATTCTGTGTGGGTGACAAAAAGGAAAACTTTTATAAAAGGGGTTATTAAAATTCAGAGATGCCAGATGCCGCTAGCAAGTTTTATCAGGGGAATTGAGTGTGAGGGCTTTTTCATTTCAGAGCCCTAAATAACTGGGACTTCCAATTTCAATTTTAGTAGAAAAATGTAGGCTGCCTACTTCCTAATGTGGAAAGGGGGTATTTATGAAGATATGAAGACATGTCGCTATACATACATGTGTGACTTCCAGTAGAAAATGTATATTCATTAAGTCAACAACTGGTTTCCAAAGTTTTAAAATTCTCCATAATATCTTTGTATAAATGTCAAAAGCAAAGATCTCATTTTTTNAAAAATCTATCAAACCTCAAAAACATGAAAGAGTCTTTTCCACCAGAGAAACACCACATGATAAACATAGTCTGTGGTGCTGACACGCCTCATTAAGGAGTTCCCTGAGGGAAAGCTGTGTTGTTATAAGAAGAATAAGTACCTGANTGTTCAGATCTGGTGTGAGTGGTCCAGGGTGGTGATGATTTTACCTTGAAGCACATACTGAGAGGATGTTTTAGGGGTACATATACATACATGCATATTTGTTTTCTTTCTCAATGTATTAACTCCTTTAGACATGAATGTTACTTCCACACCATCATGCTTATTATCATCATGACCATCATACCACCACCACCACCACCATCATCATCATCATCACAGCATCATTATAACCATTGTCATCAACCTCACATGATGCTCCTTCATCAGCGCCATTACCACCAAAATCAGTATCACCGCACACATTCATCACCGCCACCATCATCATTACCGTCACTGTAATCATTGTCATCAACCTCTCATTATGCTTATTCGTCAACACCATTACCACCATAATTAGCACCACCACACTGATCACCATGGCCACAACCACCACCATCTTTGTGACCAGCATCGTCACTTTCATCACCCTAACTCAATCCAGTAGAAGATCGTATTTTACATGACGTCTCAATTCTTNACTTTAGAAGGAGAATCTTGGTCCCATAAAGATCTGTTTCCCAGCTATTATATTGCTTTACAGATAATTCTGAAGATGGCACTCAAGCTTCTAGACTTGGAATTTGAAGGTGAGTGTTTTGGTACCTTCTTTGATGAGTCAGGTCTGTAGCTCAAGGTGCTATTCTGAATCTCCTCATCAGTGAATATGATGCAATAAGAATATTGGATAAGAAACAAGTAGTAAGCATGACAAACTGTCAAGTTGATTTCTAATTTCAACGTAGTGATTTTATGAATGACCAGGTCTGACACGGGAACCATAAGCACAATAGCTGATAACATACACAGGGGAGTAGTTAGCACGCACTGCCCATGTACCTGAGGCTTGACAGAATACAGACACTGCTGACTTAAGAAACCAGACAGTAAAGAGCCGCAGCTGCTGCACAGATGACCAGAACCCACTGCAACACCACTCTTACCCTGCACTTAAGACAGCCAGGAATCCACATGAAGGCATCAGTGTAGACAAAGTATCCATCAATCCAATCAAGTTGACAATCAAATCAACCATTGTTGGGAGACCTTTGTTGTTCAATTAACTGAAATAAAATGATCTACAATTATATCATCTCAAGATCCTTAAGAGTCACTTCTGCAAAGTCTTTGAGCTGTATTTGCCGTGTTTTACAGGTTGCTTTGTGACTGACATGCCATCACTCCCAGAGCACCTTTACAGATCACTCTAACTAACAAACCATCACTACTGGAGCATTTTCCTTGCAGAAGGACCTTGGCATCCATCTCTATGCACTCCAAACACTGAACATCATTTCCAACTTGGCACCACATTGGCAGTTCACTTACTTTGACAGTAACCAATAGCTCTCTAAATGTACTTAGTACCTGCTCAACAAGAGGGAAATCGTGCCTGGTACTGGAAACCTTGTCAACTACTCAGTGTCAGTGAAGTCACGGTTATCAGGGAAGAATCTACAACCACTAATTTACTGAACCAGCAAAATCACTGATAACAATCTAAACATTTATCCTTATACCCACAGATAAGTGTAGTCTTCATTCCTCGAAAGGAAACTTCCCTTTGCGACAGATGGAGACCACAACAGAAAACTACAACCAATCAAAATGTAGAGCTGTGGACCCCAATCACAGCAGATACATCTACAAAAATTCTTCCATACCTAAGACTCAGTGAACATTGAGGAAGTGTGAAGGGGGTGTTGTAAGAACCAGAAGACTGGGGAAGTTACTGTGGGATTGTGTCTTTCAGGAATGTCAGAAGCTACACCTATAAACTTTCACCAACATAACTACCCCAATGTGAACTGAACAGGGATGATAACACTGAATGTGCGAGAGTGAATGAGGGAAACACCAAGAGGCTTCAACCCGCCTCAAGAACCACCCGCAACCAAGGAGAGCTGAGAGCTGGGAGCGGGAGAGGTGGTCCTCCCCAGGGAGGAGCACACCGATGGTTGTCTAGTGACAAATGGTCAGCCCTGAAAATGTACATTCAAGTGACTTATAATCTCAAAAAATATGTTAAACAAACTAACAAACAAAAACCAACCAACCAAACAACAACAAACTGAAAAAATAAACAAGAACAATCAAATACATTTTCTCAGTTTTGGTGTGGGCTGGATATTCAAGCCCAAGGATACTAATGCTTTCTGTAAAGGCCTCTCTTCCTGGTTTGTAGACAGTTGTACAGTGGCAATCACAGTGCAAGCTCACTTGACTTCTCCATTTACACACACACACACACACACACACACACAGAGAGAGAGAGAGAGAGAGAGAGAGAGAGAGAGAGGAGAAGGACAGACCCCTGGTCATGTAAGAATGTCAGCCCGCTGGGACCGAGCCCCACCTTTATGGCTTCACATAACCTTAAGTGCCTCCTAAAGATACTAGTTCCACATACTCAGATGGAAGACTAGGGTTTTAGGATNGGTTGTATGCAGGCAGAATTTAGTCCACAATACATAGAAACATAAAGAGAAATGGGGTCATCTTTCGTTTTTCTTATGGAGATTTAGGATAAAAACAAATGAAGAGGAGAAATGTCATGGATTTACAGAAAATACTCAGTGATCGCTCCAATATTGAGAGCATAGCAAATAAGTNACCTGAAGCTAAGGAAACGATNACAGTTTCAATATAAATCTAAATCACCACAATCATAAACATTAGGAGTCGCACTGGCGTTCCCTCCCGAGATGTTTCAGAAGATGATGGACTATGAAATTAGGCAGAGCTGATTAAGATCGACCCTTCCTTAGATGACCTTTTTATTTAGAAACGTGAGAGCATATCATAACTAAGTTTGCCAGTGTCTGCCTGCTCAAAGGTTTCCACAGCTGCTGAAGAAACCAAGCTAATTAGACATGAGATATCAACCGGAGAGCAATTACAGCCCGGCAGGAAAGCACCCCAGCGGCACACACATTTTGGAAATTTATACTTTAAGCAAATCTCTAGTTTGTGTCTGTATTGTGAGTTCACAAGCAGCAGTAAATGTGGGTCATAACTATCAGTGCGGAGCACTGCCTTATACTACAGTGTTGATGCAGTTTGGTGTCAGTACAAATGAATGTCTCATTTGCTGGATCCTTTTGCATATGTCTGTCCATTTATTCTCTCTAATTTGGATAAGGAAAGGCATNTTTTGGTTCAAGTAGTGACTTGGCACACTCCTATTTCCCAAGCACAGAAACCTAAAATTCTAGTGAGTTAATTCATCTGCAAGCTCCAGCCATTAACTGGTGCCCATCTCTATGAACAATCTAAGGCTTAAAAATATTTTTTTCTATTTCTAATTATGTGTGTGTTGTGATTGTGTGTCCTTCTCTGTGTGCTATGCAAATGCAAATGCTGGTGTCTGTGAAGCCTGGAAGAGTAAGATTCCCCTGCCCCTGGAGTTAAAATCAGTGATGAACTATTTGACGTGGGTGCTGGGAACTAAACTCAGGTCTTCTGTAAGAATAGTAAGTGTTCTTAACTACAGAGCCATCTCTCCAGCCTCATCTAAGGCATTCTATAATTATCTTTTTAGGGGTCTAGCTTAGAATAGGGACTGAGATTAGGCTTGGGTACANTTGGTTTAACTGAGAATGGAAAATACGAGCAAGGATAGAAAAGGACTAACAATGGGCACAGGGTGGACTTGCATTATTAGAACAGGTAACCTTGGAGATGGTGCAGGCTCCACTGAGGCAGGGCCATGTGTGCCTCATGCTGCAGAAGGAGGGCATGCTGTAGAACTCACTCTTAGACTCTGCTGGAAATATGAGAAAGTCACACTGGCTTTGCAAAATGGAACAAGCCAGGGAACCCAGCAACAATGTAGAACAATCCTGTAGCAAGAAGGCAGCTGGTTCTGTCTCAATCCCTGACCTTATCCAGGAAGCATTAATATTTCCAGGTCTTTGTGTTCACTCATGAATATAATCCTCCTGCCAGCAAAGTGAGCTGTCACTTCCTTGTGATCTATACTGTTTTTATTTTATTGAAAATGGAGAGAAGACGCTTGAAGTCATTAACTCAGACTGTCTTCAGGATTTGTCTCTTGCTTAACTGAAATTTATCACTGCCACAGGATGTAAATATGGCCGGAAAGCCGTCAAAACACTGTTTTACAATTTCACATTTCTGTAGCTCATTAAGCTTGGGGAGTATGCGTAATTACAAAGAAACTGAGCTTTTATGTGTGAACGTGTCATTCATCACTTGTACACTCAAAGAGACAAAGCTCCTATAAGTAAAACAGGAAACACCAAAATGGTGGCTGGCTGGACTGGGCTTGGCGTGTGTTGTCCAGAATTCCAGAAGCAGCCTTCTGGTGCTTAATAATTGTCATGGGTCTGATTTAAGCTGTGATAGCTACCTGATATATACTCACAACATGGCCGCATCACTTTCCCTTCTCTCTCTCTCTCTCTCTCTCTCTCTCTCTCTATATATATATATATATATATATATATATATATAACCTTTTTCTTTTTACAAGTGTGAGTGGCTCTGAAGATTGAGTCAATGGCCTCACTCATGATAGACAAGCACTCTACCATAGAGCTGTAGTTTCTGCTCACTAGAAAACAATTTAGATAGAGCCTAAGTCTCTCACCCTTTCCTTGAACTCACTGTAGCTGAGTCAGCCCTTGAATTTGCCATCCTCCTGCCTCAGCCTCCTAGGAAGCATAAATAGACCTGGATTTGCATAGACTCTTTGACTAGAATCTTGTTCCATGAGACTCTTTCACTTCTTCTTTGAATTCAAATTTTTCTGAAAACAACCTCTAGAGCTTAAACACCTGAGTCATATAATAGTAGTATATGTTATATACTAATGTCTAATATAGACATTAGATGCACAGACTTTTCCCAGACTTACCATGCCATGCACTCTACAGTCAGAGCCATCTAATTTTTAAGTGTTTCCAGATAANTATAAGCTAGATCAAAATTTGGGAATCTTAATTGTATATGGTATAGTAGCAATGGAGTACTGCTCTGTTCAGATGATGGCTGGCCAGGCTGACATTGAAATTCAGGTGAGAGCACCTGCCTCTTATACTGAGGCACTCCCTCTACACCTCTCTTGGGGTCTTCATCATATCTNNGGGGCCTCTGGAGCTTTTTCTGCCTTCACACTTGCTTCTCCTGGATACCCAACCCCCTCCTCATCCATCTACATCTCTGACATTAGCTGGAAGCTCCACTGCTAGTTTCTTAGGCTTTGATTTGTTCAAACAGATCTTGTTGTATCTTGTTCTATGATATTTAGCTGTTACAGAGCTTATGTGGGGCCAGGACCTCCAACACAGCCTAGTGTCTTACTAGCAGAGGTTCTGTATACATGCACTGTACTCATGATNCAGCATCGTGATTCCCAAGTTCGAGCCTACAGCCAGACCCCAAAGAAAGCACTCAACCTGCAGAATATGGACAAGAGGGTGACATGGAACACATGGGGTTGAAGACAGAGAATCCATGGATACTCTCTAGCAGGCATGGCAGAATTCCTANATCTGATGAGGAACNTCTTCATTTGTAGCTGCTCCTGTCAGGCAGCCCCAGTGCAGAGCCTGGTTCCCTCACTGTGCTCACATGAGGTCACCCCCTTTGTCATATGAGGTCATCCCTCCTTTCATGTGAGGTCGCCCTCCCTTCACATGAGGTCACCCTTTCCTCTTGCTTGGCCCTAGAGGAGGGACAACCATTCCTTTTCTAAATCTTCTCTCCCTCATTGTCTTCACCTTCCCNGTTGTTCCCCCAATGTTGGTTCCTTGTGGGATGCAGTGGTCCTCTGAGGCCACTGGACATGACTTTTCCTAGCAGGAGCTCAAAGCACTTACTGTACCATATTCTTTACCATATAAATTCATCTTTGGACTGAGTTGTTAAATAGATAAATCACCTTTAAACCTTTGNTTTTGTAGTAGGGAACTTTCCATCTCCGGATAATTGTGGCAGAATNNATATGGGCTCCCGAAGNAAAACGGTTTATCCTCTGGCCTTCTGTGGGGAGAAAGCAGATTCCTGCTGTATAGCTCAGTGGCTTCCATGAGTTGGCATTTCACAGAAGTATTACCAAATGATCTGGAAGCATGCTATAACAACACCCNCAAAACACCAAACACAGTACCACAAGGTATGAAAAACATTTCAGTATCAGAAAATCTTAGTGCTTAAAATCAATTAACAATCTGCCAGAGTCCTAGATTTTCTTGTATTTATCATTTTCAGCCAACAAAAACACTACCCAAGGCCAACACCAATGTGCCAAATACAATCGTTAGGGCTTTAATTAATATATGTGAGTCCCAGCATCTCTTCTTTCTACTGAGGGCCTGAAATAGTTGACTCAACTCTCTGATTTGATGCTCATCCGCTGTAGGGGGAGGAAATTGAACACNCATGCACTGGCACGTGTTTTGCATCAATTACCTCCTTAACTTTTTAAAAATTGATGTGTGCATTTGTGTAAATGTAGCTGGCTGCCTGTGAGGCCAGAAAAGGGCATCAGATCCCTTGGCGTTGGAGTTACAGGCAATTGTGAGCTACCTGATGTAGATATTGGGAACTGAGCTCAGGACCTTTGGAAGAGCACTGATCCATCCCTCTAGCACCTTATTAATTTGTTTTTGTTCTGATATTTTTAAAGATAAAGTAACTACTTCCCAGAGAAATGAATCAGCAACCCTCCCCATAAAACAAACAATCAACAAACAGCACCAAGTTGTCTCAGTGGTNTGAGAAGGAAGCTGTGTCTGCACCAACCCACACCATGCCAGTCCTTGAAAAGCCACTCATACAGAAACACCCCAAAGTCTGGCAATTCTAAGTAAAAGGCATCTGAGAAGCTCTATGGTGCAACCAGAAGCNTAAGGCACTGGGGAGGACGCAAAGAGAGCACCTGATGCACCCAGTCACATGACCAATGAATGCCTTCACACTAGTGAGGGCACTCTTTAGCAANGCCCCTCTACTTTGAGGGNTTGACATCTCAGATCTGCCCAGGAAGCCTGTTGATGAGAAGATATGGAATGTGCATGTGTCTCTGGTGGATCTGGTGTTGGAGGAAGGATGGGCGGGAAAGAGTGGGGCCAAGTGTGTACGTGAGCACTTTCTCATCTGCATGATTGTTCATGGCTCCCACTCATTTCCTTGGGAAGGCAAAAGGGTGCAGCCACCACTTTGGAAATGGTCCCNTAGCTCCCCAAACTATTACACACAGGTGCCCTGCAGCCAAGAGCTCCAGTTTTTGTTATACGGTTTCCCCCCAAGGGAAAACTTATACAGGNGGGAGTCACGTCTTGATGTTTCTAACAGCGTTGGTTAAAATAGTCAAGATAGATGTGTATATAACCTGAGTATGTGTAAGTCGATGAATGNGTGAAGAAGTGTCAGGCATTTGTGCAGAAAGATAGTATTTGGTCATTAAAAGAATGAAGCCAAGTTCCATGGAAAGGAGCTGCCCCCACTCTCTGCTTCCTGAGGGCACAGTGTGACCAGCTGCCTCAGTGACTTTCCCGTTACTATGGGCTCCAAGTGAATTCCTTCTCACTAACATTGCTTTTATCAGTGTGTTTTGTAACAGCAATAGTACAAATGATTAGGGCAGGAAGAAGGGAAATGGGGACAGAAGGACAACAGGAAAAGTT
>LZPO01008126.1:19020-31096 GCA_001675575.1 Neotoma lepida | reverse complement strand
CAAAAGGGCATGCAGCAACTCGAGAGCAGCCTTAATTCCCACACTGGGGAGTCACTTGTCTGAAGTTTCAATGTGACTTCGTATCCAATCATCATAGTTAGTGCAGAACTTGGACACATGACAGTAGTGAACCAGAAACTTACCATGAGTACGAGCATCTGCCCCTTGGAAAAGCCCAGTAGCTGGAGGACCTTCCTGCATGAGCCCAGGCAAGGGGAGCTACTTTGCTGAGCAGTACAAATTCTTACTTGCGGCACTGGTCATTAGCACTGCCATCTGATGTCCTGAGCCCTCCTTGTCTGCCCTGGAAGCATGCATAGAGGTGAATGGAGAATGGCCAGTATTATGAATCCATTCTGTGTGCCAGTAGCATCTCCCCTGATCCTCAGACAAACCCAGGGAGCAGCCACTAATTACAGTCCCTTTACACAGGGAGTCAGGGCAATACAAAAGTAACTTGTTCTAACCCAAGCCGTGTGGAACCATAGAACATTATGTCTGTGACAGTGTATTGTGGACCAGACTCCCCACAGCCATTGTGGTAGTTGGTCTGCTGAAGTCTGCACTATCACATGGTCCCAGGTGATTTGTGTAGGTTGTCTTTTAAGACATGGGTATCAAAGAACAATATGAAGCTGAAGAAGTAGCATTTTTGCAGTTAAGTTATAGAGATTAGAATTGTGGTGGTAAAATTTATAGGGAATAAATGCAATCTTTCAAGTAAATAGAGTGTCTAAAACAGTTCCCTCATTTTCAGCTAAAATGGCAGGGGCTCTCCTGAGCTGGATGACAGAACATCCTAGCAGAGAGTTTCTAGCTTAGCCTGTTGCAGAACATTCTTTCTGGCCTCACTGTCGACAGGCAGATAAATGCCAGGAGCTCACACCCACATCTCTGTAGCTCCTTTATCATGTCTGACCCTACTGTGGCTCTCTGGGTACCTGCTTGCTCCTGTGCTCTGTCCTTGAGATTGACATTTGTTGTGACCCTTGCCTTTGCTTCCCAGAATCTGCTGTGAGGGACTCAGACACACCGCAGACCCTCAGCATCCTCCCTACCTAGAAACCACAAAGCAGGGCAGCCCCACGGCTCCCTGTGAACTCTGGGGTCACTTGATGAAGTCAAGNGTACCCTCAACACTCCTTTCTCCATTTAGCCTTTCTTCACTTTCTCTCTTTGTATAAGTCATCTTTCATAATTAGGACCAAATTACCCAAGGGAAATGACCGAAAAGGAGGTAGGATTTGTTTTGATTCATAGGGTTTGCTTATCACTGGCAGATCCATTGTTCCTGTGTCAGGTGTAAGGTACAGCACCATGAGCACCATGGTGGCAGGACCACATGATAGGGGCTAGTCACTCTCAGACAGAACGCAGAAAGAGGCAGGTGCAGGGCAAAGTCAAGGTACTCTGGAGATTTACTTCCTGTAGCAGGCCCTTTCTATAAAGTTCCAGAACCTCCTCCAAATGTTGTGATCAGCTAGTAAAGAAGCATTCAAAGAATAAGCATGTGGAGGACCTCCCCCATCTCTCTCTCTCGAATTGATGTCATCTTGTGGTAATTACAGACTATAGGTTCCCTCCTTACTTAATTCAAACAGTGTTAGAAGCCACACCCTTGTCCCCATTGGAGCAGAGAGTAAATACACCATTGGGATTACAACCCCTTCCCTTGGGTGACCTTAGTGAAACGTGCTGGAGACTACTTTGGTGGGCGGGGGAGGGCCTCCACATGGAAGAGAAGTCAGCATGAGTTTAAGCCTGACCACAGAATGCTGGGAGCTGAGTTCCATGGAAAATTCCCCAGTTGCCAGTTTCTTTTAACTGAATTTTATTAATTTATTTAAAATTTTATATTAATGCATAAATACTGATGGTGACATGGTTTCACATCTTGGTGTGATTCAGCTGCTAGAATTCCCTCACGCTCCTGTCATCTGTTCTTAACTCTAGACACATGTTGGGGAAGCTGGGACACACCTCATGTGCAAAAACACCTCCGATGCCAGCCCCTCTGCAGCACCTAGTGTTGGCTGTGATGCAGGTTCAGCCATGTGCTTAGCTTCCCAGGGAATCCCTTTAGCCATCAAGTGTACAGACAATGCCAAGATTAACATTATTAATNCAGAGGATTTGGAGTATCACGAACAGACTCTTAAAGCCTTGCAATTTAATGATCCAAGTGGGGCCTCTTAATGACATAAGCATGTTAAGGAAAGCAAGCATGAATCCACTTTACCTTCNCATGCCTGAAACAAGGGAGGATTGAAGTGAGCAGAGGGAATGATCTACACAGGCACCCCGCAGCCAGTATCACCTCTGTATCCCACACTCCTTGAAGTTTGGCATAAACTCAGTAGAGTTCATTGATGTGCACACAGGATGCTGCAGGCATGGCAGCCAAGGTGGTCATCCCCCTGCCTGGACGTTGAAGTGCTCCATCCCATTAGACTCTTCTATATTGGAAGTGGCAGGCTTATAAATAAAGTATGACTGGATACTTGCAATGTCTTGGTGACTCTTGGAGGTAATAATGCATTTATATACTAAGGTGCTTTATNCATCTTGTCTACTGCAATCTTGCTTCCAAGTTATAAATGGCAGATTTTTTTGAAGTAGAAGAAACAGGCACCGTCTCCTGGGATTCACAAGGACACAGGGAGGATGCACTGGGTTAATGTCATCCCCGGGGTTAGATTTGCGATAGGGTTACCAACTTTGTTGGTAATTACTATTGCTGCTGTATTAATTTGCATAAAATATGCAAAACAGTCTTAAGACTTCACTGGATACCAACATTATAAACAGCTTACACACACTGTGGGTTCTATCACTTATAAATAGCAGAGATTCCTTTTATTTAGGATTGAGGATACATCTTAAATCAAGACTATGTAAGTTAAAATTAAACACTAAATCTATCCCATCAAAGATGGTATTGATTTCATTAAAGAATAAATTAACTCAACCTTACCTTCTCTTTTCTTTGTACTGGCTACATATTGCTTTCCAAATTAACTGCGCTCTCAGATTTAGGTAAAATCTGTGCTTGTTACACAAAATGGGGGTATTTTAAATGATTTTATTAATCTGAAAATATCTGAAGATATTGAAAACTTTTTTTAAAAAGACACTCTCCCAGAAACCAGACATTAATATAGGGGTTGAGAAGCACTACGGAGAAGTGTGGAATATACATGGAAAAGTTATTTTTGGGAGTGTAGCTGTGAATTAACAGCATGTCTAGTTGTTGTAAAGATCATTGGCAAACACTACCCTTCTGAACAGTAACTCAGTTGATAAAAACCACCAGAGATTTAAGACAGCACAATCCTTTAATTACTCTAAANGCCTCCAGAGAAGTTCACTGTCCCAGTGAGGCATGGGGTCCCTCATAGACATGTGTGTCTTTCTGGTGATTCAAATCTAGTCAAGATGACAGTGAAAATCAACCATCACACATANATAAAAACAAAACCCAAAGCATTCCACTGCCTGGGTCCCTGGAGCATGCACAGTCCGTCCCTAGTTCCAGTTCTCTTGGTAAACAACAGCCTGGGTGTTTCCTCATTTCACCCACTTCTCCATAGCAACCTCTCCATGCCAGGTTGGATGTGTCCTGAGGTGTTTGTGGGTGTGATAACCGAGTGAGAAGATGTGGTTCCTCAATGAAAAGGTTTTCTGGGGACATTTAGGTTTGATGCTTATGTATTTCTGCCTTTTACACACCAGTCAGGCATTTATTATTGTTAAGTGACCAATAGATTGTGTGTCTTCACTTATAAACATTTGTGTTGTTGGTCTTCTGGGATTCTTTGATTCCTTATCTTCTACAGAAAATTTACACATATTTGCTGGGAAGGAGTCATGTCCAGGAAATGCACTGCCCAGCATTAGCATGGGCAGGCAGACATGACTGGACTCTTGCAAGAACAGCCAAAGCTCTGTTTCCCTTCCCCTTTCCTCCCTGGCTCCAATTCCCAATAAAGTCTGGCTCTTGGCCAAGCTCTTCAATTTCTGACTTAAGCACAGTTACCCACACTTACCCATGAGTGGCCCAAAGGGAATCTCACCATATAGCTCTCTAATTTTTTTCTCTGTCAAGTGGTCCATGACACAGTATTTCCTGGTGGTGGTGGTGGTGTTGGTGGTGGTGGTTGTATGTGCATGTGTATGTGTGGTGTAAATGTCTGTGTGCCTTTGATGCTTTGGCTCCTTTATCCTGAGACCTTTGTTGTATTCTGTCATTTGTGACAGTGAAGTAATTCTAAGGGAGCCTGTATGGGGTGTAATCCCAGATTATCTTGTTTTCCTCAAAGGAGTAAAGTCCTCATTAAGTACATTTTACAAAAACATCTGCCCAATTTGTTCTTCTGCCTTCAGCCATGACAGGAATGAACCTGCTGGTACTTTTCCAGCCTCAGAATTGTGAACGACACATTTCTGATATTTGTCTATGACTGTGTTGATGGTCACAGGTAAGCCATCTTAAACATTTAAGGTATCAGACTTTATTTAGATGGTATGTTTACAGCTGTTGGTATCCTGTAATTCCAGCCTGTGAGCATACAATCCCTCCCTCNCTGCCTCCCTCAGGTAACAGGCTCATAAAAATCAAAATTATCTTCCAGAGTTTTCAGAATTACTTTCACTCTTAAATACCTTTCTCTCTATTTTTTTGTCCATTCAAGCACTTATGAACATTTTGCTGTAAGAACAACCCGTACTGGTATCTGCTCAATAAGACTGTCACATTGACAATATTTGAATAATGAGCATAGTGAAACCATCTTGGAAACACACCCAGATTGTTCGAGATTATTTTAAACCCTCACAGGTTAGCATTTCACCACATTGATTTTGGGAGAAGACACATATATTCAGATGATGGCATAGCCGGGAGGTGGTGGCGCATGCCTTTGATCCCAGCACTCGGGAGGCAGAGGCAAGCAGATCTCTGTGAGTTCGAGGCCAGCCTGGGCTACTGAGTGAGTTCCAGGAAAGGCACCAAAGCTACACAGAGAAACCCTGTCTCAAAAAACCAAAAAAGAAAAAAAACCCCAAACAAAAAAAAACAGATGATGGCATAAAGGGATTTTCTTTTCTTTCAGTGTACGTGGGCAAAGCATCTGAGACAAAGTTCACAAGAACTTTCATTTTGTGCACACTCTTAAGGGTATATACTTTAAAGGGGAAAATGTATAACTCAAAGAAAAACACTCAGTGGCTGGTTTTGGTGTGGCTGAGAGTGAGGAGTGAATGTTCGTGAAGTTTAACCACCATGGGGAGTGGACAGCAGGGGTGACAAGTGGAGCATCTATCTGCCTGGGATGTCTGGGCCTCTGTGGTTTCCTGAGGCCTCTTGGGAGGCGAAAAGAGACACATCTCCTTCTTCCTTTGAAAGAAAACTGGGAAGCTCCATGACTATTCACCAACGATCAAGTCCATATGCAGAGACTTGCGAGGGCTGGAATATGACTCCAATACACTCTAAATTTGCATCTTTCACTTCATCCACAGTCTAGCTAGAGGTGTTTTAAAATAGCCCATGATGCATCTATCTATAAATACTTCATCAACTCCCTGGGTAGCCTAAGATGTCATTGGTTACCAGAAAACACAGTGATTCCATTTTTACTTCTGGGGAAAACATGAATGGATTCTAAATTTCTTAAATTCATTGCAGGTTCTTTTATGATTGGCTTGGCATTTAGATGAATTTAAATCACCTTCAGAACCTGGAGCTCAAAAGAAAAAAAAAAGATGAACTTTAATGTTTTAAACTTACCATTTTAGAATATTTGCTGAAATAAAATGATACAATATTTGTTCCACTATGACTGAAGTTAATGCTTTATTAAATAAGTTGCAAGTTGAAAAAAATTTTGAGATGCAAATTAACAACATCAAACAGAAGTAGAAATAGAAATCTTAGAACAGGTAAGTAAAATTTGAAGAAGTTTTAAATATCCTTGCTATAAAAGAGTTTAAAAAATTCAGGAAATCTCTCTCTCTCTTTCTTTCCTTCTTTCTTTCTTTTCTTTTTCTTTTGTTTTAAAGTTCTTGCAATGCTGAGGCTTGAGCCTNGGACATCGCACAGTTTGGATGGGTGAGCATTCTACCGTGAAGTTGTTTTCACTGTCTTCCTTCCACTGTTTATTTGGGGACAAGCACTCTCTAAGCTACTTGGCTCTCCTGGAGCTCACTCTATGCTTCCCAGGATGGCTTTGAACCTGTGCTACTGCCTCAGACTCTGAGTATGGCGATAACTGACCCTGAGACATTTCCAGTCAAGACAACCAATCCTCAAACTGATTTGATCATGTCAGTTAAAAACCTGATTTTATATCCACTCTTTTATGAGACTATAAACATTCTTTCAGGTGTTCTAGCTTGCTGGATAGTTTCATGTGAACTTGACACAAGTTATCTGAGAGGAAGGGTCATCAGTTAAGAAAATGCCTCCATAAGATGGGGCTGTAGGCAGGCCTGTAGGGTATTTTTTCAACTAGCGATCAATGGGGAAGGCCCAGNCCATTGTGGGTGATGCCATACCGTCCCTGGGCTGCGGTCCTGGGTTCTATGAAAGAGCAGGCTGAGTGAGCAGTGAAGAGCAAGCCAGTANGCAGCACTTCTCCATGGCGTCNGCATCAGAGGCCAGTAAGCAGCACTTCTCCANGGCNTCTGCATCAGAGGCCAGTAGGCAGCACTTCTCCATNGCGTCCGCATCAGAGGCCGCCTCCGGGTCCCTGCCTTGCTTCAGTTTCTGCCTTCACTTCTTTTGATGATGAAAAATGTTAGTGAAATAAATCCTTTCCTCCCCAAGTTGCTTTTGGTCTTGGTGTTTCATCAGATCAGTGATTAGATATGGCTTATGCAAGAAGTAGGTTTATTTCTATTAAAATCCTAGCTAATTTATAGTCCTGAATTTCTTAAACCCTTTTAATAGTGAACCATATTTCAAATTATTTGTTAAAACACATCGGATTATAATAATTGATGCCTTGTAAAGAACATAGCCCCATGAACTCTGTGAAATGTTTACTGGCAGTGATGGTGCAGGCATGCCGGGGGTGGGGGGAATTAGAGGACATTGAGGTATTTCTGTTTTCACTGCTCNTGAAGATACAGTGAAGGGAAGTGAAATGTGTGAAACTTCTATCAGGGTTTGTTCAGTGTTAGTGAGTCTAACTATAAAATGAGCAGGAGACAGAACAGTTCTCTCCAGAGCTGGGACTACAGCTNGGTGGTAGAGTACTNGTGTGTNCTGTGACACTTAGCTTCAAGCNGGCAAAAATACCAAACAAGCAAACAAAAAGNACCAAGATAGAAAAACAAACAAACAACAACAAACAAACAAAAAACTCTTGCAATTACTTTGTGCATTAGGAATAAGAAAAAATAACTGAAATCTGTGTTTCTTGTGAAATTCTGGTAGATGAGTATGTATTCTGAGTCTGTAATGCCAGTGTGCAGGATGCAGAGACAGGGGAGCCACTCCCTGGGGAGCCAGACAAACCGACACAGTGAGCTCTGGATTCAGCCCCAGACTCTGCCTCAGTATAGAAGGTAGAGAACAATCAAGAGGGACACCAGACACTAGCTTCAGGCCTCCCATTATGCATATATAGGCGTGCACACATACCTGTGAATAAACATACACATATCCACATGCAGCACACACCCAGACATATGTAAAAGATCTCAGCTATAAAATCTACTAGTGATTGCAATTTTCTTCTGTTGCTGCTGCTATTGCTGCTCAAGGTCATGGTGGTGGTGGTGGTGTGTGTTTGTGCGTGTGTGTGTGTGTGTGTGTGTGCATGCATGTGTCTGTGTGTGTGTGTTGATTGCGTTAGGTGTTTGATACATATTGTCTTCTATTCTAAATTTGTATCTCAATTTCAGAATAATAAGTGTTTAAAATGTAATTTTAGTGAAAGTGTATTTGGGTCTTTTAGATGATGGTGCATTCCTCCAAAGATGAACCCTTTTGCTTCAAGAGAAGAGACAGTAAAAATCACTGGGNGGAGAGGCCATTCTCTGAAGCCTTAATTAGCCACACAGGAGCGTGCAGGCCCTACTGTGTATTGAACCAACAGGACCAGAGCCAGCCAATCAGAAGTGCCAACCTTTCCAGATCAGTGAAAATGAGTAAGTCACTGACCAAAAGGAGGCTAATCCAGCTGGCAGGTTTTGCAATTTGGATTGATGCATACATGGGAGTCTTGTTGGCAGCCAGACTGCAGGGTGGATGAGATAAAAATCAAAGGGAGGTGTGACAATGTCTTACTGGCTTCAGTGATCTCACCATCAATGTGCCTTAAATTTCCTCACCGTCATTCAGTGCACACCTTTCACCAGAAGATAGCCATCAGTATCCCAGGCCATTGGAGACTCAACCTTGTTCTTGTCTGGAGTTTTGAACCATTCTCGTTTGCCTAAAGGCCCCTGGTCTTCTGTAACCAGTCAGATTGAGTCTTCTGAAGCAGCTGTAAAGAACCAGTGTAAACTAATGAGGCTGGCNTGGACATCACACTTCGGTGGCTCTCCTGCAGGCTGGGAGCAAGCATCCTCTTACTGTGTCTGGAGATANGGTTTCCAGCAGTGGCNGGCAGNAAGCATTGTCATGCTGTATCCAGGGAACCAGTGACAACTCTCAGGGCTCATCCTAGAAGCAAGTAACTTGATCTGTTTAACATGGTATTATCAATAAAATGACATGGGGTGAATCGGGNTAGAAGAAAGGATTTGATTCTGATTCTAATCCTGATCTGCATGTTGGAGGATTTCTCCCCCTNTCTTTTAATCTATCTGTTACTCAGGTCTGAACACACAACAGCAGTAGCAGATTGAAAGGAAGCGTCATTCAAAAGGAATGAGGNAAAACATGAAAAGTATTAATATAGATTATAATCCAAGAAACTGCCCAGAATTTAAGCAGTGACACTCACAGAAAATAAACACGTACAGTTGGCTTTGTCTCCAAACCTTTCCAAAAACTGGTTACTGATAGTTAAATAATTCTGCAAGCAATTTTTATGAAACCCTTTTTGCATTTTTATAATCATGTACTCCTTGTAGTGAGTTGGTAAGAATTTTCCCCTTTCTATCTCACCTCCAGGGATGGGATAACTACCTGAGTAATTATTGGTCAGGGAGGTCCTGAGGCACCCAAATCAACCCAATTTATTGCCATCACTCTTGGTTTCCCATTATAAGTAGATGGTAAGACCCTATTGCTAAAAACACAGTGCGTTGTTGCAGAACAGACAGATATTAAGCTGGAGCTGACCTGAAATCTTCCTTCCTGCTGGCTATCTTTCATAATGCTAGAAAGTATTGTGCAGCCTGCTGGTAGAGAAAAGTGATCATTGATATTTTCCAGTGGTAAGCCCTGGAGGCTGCAATAACAATCTGCCAGGCAAGGTGTGCCCACTGNTGTAATAGTGGCACAANGGTTGTGGAGGTAACCAACCACTTTCGGATGGATTTGAGNCNGGCTCCACAGAAGAAACCTAATGCCTGGTACTGTAAACTGTCAAAAGCCAGCGGCTCAAGAGGTCATGGGCCTTCAGGGCAAACCTATTACTCTTGTTTTGCTAAGTGGATGTGTTATCAAACTCTCTTCTAAATATCCGTGTTTAAACCCAGAGATCTGTGCTGCTGCCAGACTTGGTCAGAGAAATCTCTCTCTGTAGTGCGTCTCAGTCAGTGCTAAAACTCATAACTGGTCAAAGTGCTGAGAACAAGTGATTTTTAAGTTCTCAACCTTAAAATGAGATTCAGGTAGCTGCTTCTACCCCCCCCACACACACACACAAAAGGTTAAGGGAACATTGTGGAAGAGAGCAGAGAGTACAAGAGTAGGAGGATGCTGAAGAGGGCTGAAGAATTTTGTCTGGACATAATATGGATATCGCATTAATAAACTATAAATGTAATAATATATAATATAAAATATAATACAAAATATAAAATATAATAAATATCCATAGTCACCTGCATGAGNCAAATTTNCAATCCAATGGCTGTGGCAGTTGCCACATGGCATCTGAACCCTTAGCCCTAAGCACCATGCCAACCATGGCCTCACTGTACACAGTGCATATCCTAGACACTCATTCAGGATTTGCCTAATGGCATAGTAGCAGAGGTGAGAGCATACTAATGCCCACCCTTCAGAAGCCTCAAGTCTACTTTATCACCATGTGAAATGTGTCTATGGTGGCTGTTGGCTTTTTAGTTTTGNCTTAGGATAGGATATTGAGCAGATCGAGACTANAGATTGGTTGTGTGTAGCTGAGCCATCTCCAGCAGGCTCATTCAGTAGAGCCCTGGACCATACACAAATACAGAGGCCTAGGGATAACTGTTGTTCCAATGTGCTAGAGTGGGAGATGTTCATTGTGCAGCACTGGCTAACTGACAGAGATCCCATGAGCAATGGAACACTAGGATGACTCATTTCTCATTAGCATCNACAATGTATCCCCTATTCACCAACTCTGTGCCTAGAGATAAACACAGCAAAGCAACTCAGTGTGATTCTTGTCTACCAAATAAAGACTGCTTTGAGCCTTTCTTATGAATTTCTGTCTCCTTAGTAAAAAATAATTTCAGCCCAAACTATTGAAATATTGATATTTAATATATATCATAATCATAAGTACATAATTATATACGTAATCATAGTATATGATAATATATAATTTAAATTGCTATTTATCTACCANGATCAAACTAACAACAAAATCAATGAATTTAGAAGTTTTGATCTTTTGATAGCTGTACTTTACATACATATACATACATATATATACATATACATATATATATATATATATATAGGTTTTTTTTAAACAGGGTTTCTCTGTGTAGCCCTGGCTGCCTGGAACTAGCTCTGTAGACCAGGCTGGCCTCAAGCTCAAAGAGATCNGCTTTCCTCTGCCTCCCAAGTGCTTGGATTAAAGGCGTGTGTCATCACTGCACAGCTTTAATAATTTTAAATGAAGAAGTACTAAAGCCTTGACATCATTACCTTTTTACACAAGTTATTTTCCCCCTAATAGACCTTTTCTCATGTTCCCTGTGGATGACTGCTTGCCTGCATCTGTCTGCTCCATCCCCACATGGCATGCTCTAGTGACTCCTTGCTCCTGCACCGTGGCCTTCTCCCTCCTGGGGAGCCCTATGTTGCCCTCTGCCTGTCTTGTACTATCCATCATTGCTGTCTTCTAGCTATTTGTCTTTTGAACTTTGTACTTCAACTTTGCTGTGAAAGCCTGGGCTCACAACAGGTGCCCAGGGAGGGTTTCTGATTGTTCTCCCAGTTGAATTTCAGACACATCTTCTTAACATCTCTTGCCAAGTTTCCAAGTAGAGAAATCCCTCAAAGGGCGCNGTCTCATGCTCAAAGGTGGGAGAATGTGATGCTTAGCTGAAATCTTGGCTNCTGCCTCAGAACTTCCTGTGATCAAGTCTAGTAATATCAGTCACCTTTCCAGGAGAGCTTGAAGCATGAATGAGCTTCCAAGACAATATTACTGTTTTGTGAGAAGAGCTTATCAAAATGACTTCATACATGTGTTGTTGTAAAGGCCAAATGAGGCATTTTCGTGAAGTACCCAGCACACATTGGTTGTCTAATAAAGCTATGCTGAGACCATCAGCCCATGACGTACTGCTTGACAAATGGATCCCCCTGGCTACAGGCCTGGATGGAGCTGCCATCCTGCATCCCCAGGCTACTTTCCAGTGACACTCGTGTGATAGTTAAAGTACCTTAAAGAGGGATCCTGAAATTCTGTTAGAGAAAAGAAGCAGCATGACTTTTTCTTTTTTTCATGGTGAGAATATCTTATTTTCAAAATAAAAAATTTGTGCATTTGATTTTGTTTTAAATCTAAATGTAATACAACTTCCAGGAATGATAGTAAATGAATGAATGAATGAATGAGAAATTAAGACCTTAAATTAATTCAATCCTGATCTAAGTTCACCTTTAAATTCTTCTGTCTGAGTCTGAATTTCTCTATAATTCCTCCTAACTGGTTTTTCTAAAGCTTTTATCTTA
>LZPO01008125.1:146826-160460 GCA_001675575.1 Neotoma lepida | reverse complement strand
AAAAAGATGTAAGCCCTCAGCTACTGCTCCAGCACCATGCCTGCCTACTGCCATCCTCTTCCCACTGTGATGATCAAGGATTCTTAGCCCTCTGGAACCATAAGCTCCAAATGAATCCTTNGTTCTAGAAGTTGCTTTGGTCATGGTGTTTTATCACAGCAGTAAAAAAGTATCTGTGACACTGCTTTTTCAGTTTCCATGACATCAGACATCTTTGTTTTCATCTCATTCTGGTACTTCTCATTCTTCTTACCTGATTTCCAATTTTTTTTAAACTGTAAGCATTTCCTAGGATTGTGATTGATGAAAGAAAAATTCTACAATGCCTTTAATTTCATTACAAGGACCACAGGATGGAAAGGGAATTAATTACTTAACAATGGTGCACTAAACTAAGATCATTCCACTTTGCTGAATGCATGTTGAAATCTGGAATCACGGCCTCTGTCACATGGCTCCAGGCATTACTATATCTGGCATCATTAGCCCCAAAGAATACAGAGCAACAACTACTTCACAAAGACTCTCTTCTTTTCCCTTAGCTATGATGTGGAGAGTTTGGGACGTTGCAGGTCCAGAGNCTAATTACCTTATTTTGGGCTAGTTTTAGCCCCTTGAATAGTCTTTCTTTATGTCTGTGTCAGCACTAATATCCTGTGACTAATAGATAATAACCTTTGTTATTCAGGAAGCTAAATTTAGCAGACCACTAATTTCTACCAACCCAAAAGCTGAGATTGTCACCAGCTAGCATCTGAGGACTATAGAAGTGATTCACCTACCTTACTGTAACCCTCCTCTCTGAGGTTTCCATCACTGTATTTTTAAGTTGCCTTGATTTGTGACTTTCTTTCTTCTGCTGCTACACAACTCCATGAAACTGCTTAGGAGGGAGAACGTGGAACCTGGGATAACATACCTCCTTTTTTCCTGGGCCCTGGCCACTCAAATTCAGCTTCAAAGCAAATGCTCCCTTACTCTAAGGTAAGAGCTGGATCCATTGCATCTGCAATGTGTTTCCAGATGTCAACCATATTTCCTGCAGGGTGTGTTCTAAGAGCAGCCCCTTCATGGCTGGCATCATTGGTAGTTCAATAAATTATTTTTCAGAGAACCCTGTCTTAATTATTAGGACTCAGCACTTCTTTTCTTGTCTATTTGGCTTTTTTCTCACTTATAATCTCTACAAAATTATCACAGTCAGGATTTCAAGCCTCACTCTCATTTCAATGGCTTCATACACGTCTCCCAGCGAAACCTTTTCTTAATACCAGCCTTTATTTCCTATGAATGTTCTGCTGAGATTAAAGTTGCCCCCCCACTCCCAGTCACTATCTGCCTTTNAGCTGAGCTGAGTGAGACTGTAGGTTGCTATGACAATGAAAAGAAGCTGAGTTTAGAGGAAAGTGAAAAATAAAATGAAGAAAGGAGTGTGTTTTTGTAAATTTATTAGGTATGCATCTAATTATACCTACTCCAGTGTCATTAGCAAATATTTTACATTAAAGAAAAACTAAAATTCTCTAAGAAAATAAATTTATTTTCTTACTGTATGTGAGAGAATTCAAGTGGCTGGAGCTAAAGCAAAAGACTTATTAAATGTCAGTACAGAATTGGCCACAAGAGTAATGCAGGAGGAAGCTAGTTCTGGGGCAGCTGGGGTCCTAACCGACAACACGAAGGCAGAGCAATTACTTTGCTATAGCCGCATTCATTAGGAACCAAGCAGGACAACGGCCTTGGTCTTTTTATGTTAAGTCTGGTGTTTTTGTCCACTGTCAATCATGTATCATAGTCAGACCTGGAAGTGGTTTTAGAAATAATGAGTCTACTGTTCTTTGCTCCCCTTTGAAAAGGATGAAGTAAGGTGCAGGAAGGTAGAATGGCTTCTCCAGGACCTTCCTGATGATTAGTGACAGCTGAAGCTTCAATCGGCTTTCCAGATCCCACACAGCATTTCTTTCCTTCAGCTGAACACTCAACTGCTTTAGTTGCTCNTCTGAAACTGTAATCTGCTCTCAAAAATTATTAAAGACTTGCCTTAATAATCTTCTTCCCAAGGGCCCAGAAGAGAAGCTATGAACAGCATGTCTACTTTATTCCTCTGAGCTCAAATCCTATCTACACAGCTTCAGTTCTGTTCTCATGCCTAGCTCCTTTCTTGCCTAATTTCTCTCTACCTCTAAGTTCTGTCTTAATTCTCTCATCTTGGTTCTGCCCCATCTTGGTCTTTCTCATCTCGTTCTTCCCTATCTGGCTCTTCCTCATCTTCCATCTCATTCTTCTAGTTCTTCATCTAGTTCTCAAGTCAAAATCCTCTCCAGTCAAAATCCTCTCTAAGTCTCTGAGGTTTACAGTTATATACCCATGCAATAGCTATGCTCTAGCCAAAGCAAGCTCACCAGGCTTGAATTCTTACAGGGTAATAAAGGCAGACAAGAGTTTTCCTCAGTCAGTGACCATCAGACTTTCTTTTACAACCCAAAAAGGGAGTGGTAAAGGAGGAGATTAACTGAGAGCTAAAATCGGTTAATATATCAGAAAAAAGGGAATTTAGGTGCTCTAACTACATTCCTACAAGTGGTTAGGTAAAAATTTTAAGAGTCTATAATGTTAGTATGGCTGCATGAGAAAGGAGGGTCTCAGCTTAAATTACACAAGAAATAACGCTATCCGCCTGACCTAGGAGACAAGCGTTGTTTCCACAAGGGTGTTACCTTAGTTCAGGAGATCATTTGGCCTTGGATGCTTGATAGGTATTTTAGATAAATACACTGTTAGGAGTTCTTGGAAGCACACATAGCATGCAAGAATATCATTGTAAGAACCAGCTAATATATATATACAAAAGCTAAAATATCACCAAGACTTCTTAAGCCATGGCTTGACCTTCGGAAAAGTCCTTAACCTTTCCAAGTAGTAGCTTTTGTGGTAGTANCTGGTTTCCATTACATTTCCTGTGGCTTGCAGCAATCTGCCATTTTCCTGCTTTCAGAAATTCCTCATGCTTTCTCTCCAGAAACGGAAATGAGACCGATGACACTAGGTGGAGTGTACTGACCAGAGAGGCTGGCCTGGGTATTGACCATTGATGTCATTTGCAACTGTCCATACAAGGTAACTATAAACAGAATCATATTCTGGTCAATGCTATTTTTAACCTTCAAAATCGGTGTACTTCCTTGTCTACCTGCATGTGGGGTGACAGTTCCAACCTTGTTACCAGTAGAATACTCATCCCTAACTGGGCTCTGAAAAACACATACAGGATGAGTGAAACAAATATGTCCAGGTAGACAAAGTCACATGTAAGGTGATTGCCATTTTAAAAAGATATTTTGACCACTTAGGTGATACAATTTTTTAGGTCTGCAGCATGAACTCAAGAGTGGGCTTTGTTCAGTTGATAGACACATACTTAAAATGACACAAGCAAAAATCACAGAAAATAAAAATTAACATAGGAATTTTAAGAAATTGCTTTTTCATTGTCCTTATATTTTATGAAAGTACTTATTTAACTGCCATATGATCACTGTCACCATCCGCAATCACTCTTGGCTCACCTAATACAGTTTCAAGAACATGCCATTTCTATTTTCCTCTAAGTTACTTGAGTGTAGTAGTTTGAATGTAGTTGGCACCCATAAGCTCATAGGGAGTGAGTGGCACTATTAGGAGGTGTGGCTTTGTTGGAGTGGGTATGGCCTTGTTGGAAGAAGTGTGTCTCTGTGGGGCCGGGCTTTGAGGTTTCTTATGCTCAGGATACTGCCCAGTGTCTCAGTTGATTTNCTGTTGTCTGCAAGATGTAGAAATCTCAGCAACTCCTCCAGCACCATGTTTGCCTGCATGCCACCAGGCTCCCTTCCCTGATAATAACGGACTGAACCTCTGAAACTGAGCCCCCTCAATTGGATATTTTCCTTANAAGAGTTGCCATGGTCATGGTGTCTCTTCAGAGAAATAAAAGCCCTAANAAGACACTTGAGGTTCTGTATTTGCTTTGCATCCTCTAGAATACCACCTGTAGACATTTTGCACAACCCAGAATTAGTTGTCGCTTAAAGCTTTACTTTGCTCTACAAGTTTATGCAGTAGCTGAGCATTTTCATTGAGAAAACTGTCATTTTAANGAGACCATTGAAGTTTTTAGTGGAGATATTATCTAGCCTTGAAATTGCAGTATTAGACTCCAGGAACAGCTAGTATGTCTCTGAGTATCACTATCTCTCTTTGAANCCAATCTCTGAGTGGCCTCACCTTGTCCTTGGGCACAGACTTGGAATGACTTGGTCTACCTTGGCAGTGAAGGGGGACACAGCTGTACTGGTACCTGCAGAATGCTGATGCCTGGGGATTGCTCAGTCTTATCTTCCTCTGCTGCTTGTGCAGGTCTGTTCTAGACTAGACAACAAAGCAACCTCCTGAATGAAATCCCATGCCCTTCAGAGATGGTTTTGCAAAGGCAGTGATCCACATACACGTATAGACCAATCAAACCACCAACAAACACTGTCACCAACCACCATACACCTTGGTTTACCTCTCTCATCCACTCTCAGGGTGGGCCTGTATCACACTGCAGGTGCAGAATAACCAGGGTAATGCCTGGACCTGCAGAGTATTGTTACATTCTTTTCACAGGCATTAGCTGTTCAAAGCTGTCTTCTGTGTTCACTTCTTCTGGGGACCTATTCTAGCTGCCACACATATGATGACCATGTCTCTTCTCTACCCCAGTTTGGATGCTTGCCCTTTCCAAATTTGGTGTTCTTTTATGAGTTCATTTTCATTGACAATTTTTTCCTGTTTTTTACTTCTTTGGTTTGTTTTTTGGTTTTTGGTTTGATTTTTTGTGAGGTGTTTTTGTTTTTGTTTTTGTTTTGTTTTGTTTTGTTTTGAGACAGAGTCTCTCTGTAAAGTCCTGGTTGTCTTAGAACTCACTGTGTAGATCAGGCTAGCCTCACAGATCACAGAGATCCACCTGCCTCTGCCTCCCAAGTACTAGAATTAAAGGCCTGCACCATCACACCCAGCTTTTCCTGTGTTCTAAAATCTTTATTTCCTGCTGAGTGTTAATAAATATCACTCATATACTGTTGGGGGCACAGAGGTCTTTGTAACTCACAGAGAAGGACTAATAGAACCAGGAATGTTAATCACACAGGGGTGTCTCCTCAATGGAGGTTAAAAATCAAATATCTGCATTCCATTCAGAAAGTTCAGAGTGGATTTTGTTAATGACCTGGTGACCTTTTTGCTATCTGTGGAGGCAGACCTCACCCACCTTTTGTTCTCTGTGGACACAAACCTTACCCAAATTCCCCAGAATGTTTACTCCAGACTCTTCCCTCCATGAACTGTTACCCATCCTTAGGGGAGATGTCACATGTACTTATAGCCTGCTGACCTCTGTGCTATAAGTCAGAGACCACACTAGATTCTAGGCCTNTTAGCTGTAGAACCCACCCTCATGGTCACATGTACTTTGTAAAGAGTTTCTATGTAGTCACACCTTAAGCTCCACTGTGCACCTGGATTGGACTGATTAGACTGATTGTTGCCTGGAAACCTTTTCCCAAATTGTACTTTGTTTTAAATATGCTGACAGTGAATCACTGTAGCATTAGACTCCCCGAAGTCTGATCCAGGTCGATGAAGTCAGTCTGCACCGGATAGTCATTCTTATCTCTTCTAGAGGTTTGCTTCCCTGTAGGATACCTGCAGGGACTCCCTCAATCAATATACATACATAAACCCCCAAGAATGGAAAGTGATTGTCAGCAATGTTTTAAGGGGGTAATAGGAAACCCCCCATAAAAAAGTTTTCTAAAAATTATTGCAACATTTTCCCAGACCATATTCTATCCTAGTAATAAGTTATACCTCATTTCTCCCCTTAATGGTTATATACATGAAATATATAAAACACTATCAAAGGCACTCACAAACCATAGCCTGGAGCAAACTTGGCTCATGAAGTTTGTAATGCATGAGATTTGATAACTATTTCTTGGATTATATTTTTCTTTCTAAAAGAAATCCTCTAAGATCTGTCTGAAGTCCCTGTAAGAAGATTAAAGTCAGCCTCTAGGCCTGACCTAGTCAGGTAAGAGAACTACACTCAAATATCTGTATAGTCTAGGTTGTGTTTTGTAGGACAGAATGTTATCTTGATTAGAGTTTTTACTTCTGATAGTTTAGAGCATGACAACTATTTTGAGACAAGATCTAATGTACTTTAGCACATTGGGTGCATTGTGTAAACTTACGTCTATTTCCTAAACTGAATGTGGAATAGTTAAGAATGAAGCTGCTAGAAGGGTCTTCAAGGATGACGTTGGAAAAAGTGTGAGACAATTGTTAAGGCTGACACCATTGCTTTCAGCCACATGGTATCCAGTCATACTTCCTATATAGGGAAGGAATCTCTAATTGTAGGTCTTGGTAGGAAGCCTGTTCTCACCAGCTATGGTGAAGTCCAGGAGGGTCCTTAGCAGCTTGTGGTGAAGCATGTGGTTTCAGTGCTGCTTTCGAGAGCTCCAGCATAAGATCTGGAGTTCTGAGCAGGAGATGCAAGATGCAAATGAAGCCAGTTATTCATAAAAGTTTTGCAGAGGTGAGGTTCAGTTAAAAAGAAGGAAGTCAGCCAGGCAACGGTGGAGCATGCCTTTAATCCCAGCACTGGGGAGGCAGAGACAAGTAGCTCTCTGAGTTTGAGGCCAGCCTGGTCTACAGAGTGAATTCCAAGACAGCCATGGCTGCACAAAGAAACTCTGTCCTGAACCCCCCACCCCCCGCAAAAGAAGTCAAACAATATTTTTCAGACTTCTTTGTGAANTTGCCTGGGGAAGAATCTTGAAGATCCTCTTTCACANTGCTTTACCTAGTATTGTATACATTCTCTACCTCATGGTAGACANGCCTGTACTGGATATACAAACTAATAATCATGATAATANAATCATGATCAAAATGTCCAGGGGCCTCTATCACAGTTGCGTTAGCTTCTCACTCCTGACCTGCTTAAAAAATGAACCAGATAGAAGAAGCGATGGAACAGCCTGGAAATTCAGAAAGAATCATTTCCCCTTGTCTGTCGCCAGTTGCTTCCTCTATCAGAGAATACTGGAGAGCAGGCATCTGTCACACTTTGTGGCTGCATGTCCACACTGCACATCCTCATGATGAACAGGAACTTGCAGCCCCAGAAATCCAACCTCCTTAAGCTACCTTTNCCAGAACTCAGGAAGCTGCTGTGGGTACTCACAGCCAGGCTAATAGGAAGAGGGAGGATCTGGGTAACATCCGTTCATCAGAAAGACAGATGATGTGGCATCCCTGCTTCCCAATGTGCCAGCAATGTCTGTGGGTCACATGACTTGCCCTAATGAATGTATGTTTTTCTCTAAACTAATAAAACAGGCCTTTTTTGCACCACTAAAAATCTGGAATAAGAAACAGTGGGAAAGTCGCTTAAACAATTAATTGTTTTTATTTCCCTCCTATAAAACAAAGAAACCTGCTATGATAGGAAATAAACACCTAGTGCATAAAATATAACCATTATAAATAGTTCCTCATAAAAATTATCTCCAAAAAAAATTACCTCTAAAATAAAAACCAGTAAGAATCNTTGCTGTGATAAATCACCAATTCTAAGACAGCAAAGAGATTTTGCAAAACTAAATCTCATTGAATGCAGTTCACATTCATCTTCAAGATAGGGAGGNAGTTCCATTGTCTAATCTAAGCCGAATCATACACACAATATGTGTTCTATGTGATAGTCAATGATAGAATGACAAATGTTATTCGATAACTTTGGCACTGCTGCAGTCTTGAGATAATTTATTTCCAGATAGCATTGTATTTTTACATATTTGTGTAAGTTGCATGGCACTAAATCTTATGTACTGTTAATTGTCACTGGGAATCCTTTTGTATACAATAAAAAGGCTAACAGCAATTTGCTGTTATTTGTTTGGGTTTGTAGGCATTTATGAGTTACATAAATATTTGAAAGATTTTTGTGATATTAGAAACATATCATTTCATTGAGAAAGAATGAAACATAAAGAAAACTCTTCTCCACATTGTCCATGCTTCTTTTTTAAAATTTTATTATTAGGGATTACAAGAACATGATGATGAAAGCCGTTTTCCCTCTTTGCCACATCTACTGCAAGAATGACGACCATTCTCAGCAAATGGACTGTGACTTCCAGAAAACGTTGGCATCACCCTGAGGAAGTGCACTCTTATAGTGAAGGGTCCACAGGAACCCTCTAGAGCAGTGGTTCTCAATCTTACTACTGCTGCGACCCTTTAATACAGTTTCTCATGNTGTGGTGACCCCCAACCATAAAATTATTTTCATTGCTACTTCATAACTGTAATTTTGCTACTGCTATGAATCATAATGTCAGAATCTATGTTTTCTGATGANCTTAGGTGACCCCTATGAAAGGATCGTTTGACCCACAAAGGGGTCACAACCCACAGGAACTTCAGTCTCCTCAATGTAAAGCTGAGTCTCCTTGGAAAGAAAAAGAAAGGGCTCCGGGTTGGCACAAGTGAGGACACAGAAAGGGACTGGCTACTGTCTAGACTTTCTTGTCTATAGACCTCTTAAGACCATGACCCAGGATGCTACCCTGGGCTTCCATTACAGGGAATGGACAAAGTGGGTCCCCAAAATGGCCATGACACCAACAATGTCTCAATTACAGTCTCAGCTCAGGCTGAAATCTGACCTGGTACAGAAGGATTGCTAGCAGATAAACAAAAGCCTAAAATCAACATTCTTCAGAAATTTGTGATTCAGGATTCCATCTGTCAGGAAGAGCCACTACCTCCCTTTTCTGTCCCTACAGCATGTAGTTCCCTATTGACACTTTCATACCTATAAGACATATAAAAGTCCTCCACACTAGCCCCCAGGCTCTTCTGTATCTTAACTCATACCTGTAACACATATCAAAGTCCCCACATAGCTGAGTGCAGTGGTTCAAGCCTTTAACCCTATCACTTGAAAGGCAGAAGCAGGCAGATCTCTGTGAGTTTGAGGCCAGTCTGGTCTACATAGTGAGTGCCAGGACAGTCAGGGTCATATAGAGACACTCAGTCTCAAAAACAGCAAAATCAAATATAAGAATAAAATTTTACTATAAGTCCTCATGCTGGCAGCTCTCCTGGGCCCTCTAAGCTTCCATGCTGTTCCTGCTTATATGTTTTGTCCCATAACTGAAACACTCATCTCTTTAAAAAAAAAAACTGGCACCATCCCACACATCCCTACTCCCTATCCCTTACTCCCAACCCTCACCCAGCTGCCAGTTTGCTATTCTCTGCCTCCTGAGAGATAGTCATGGCAGCTTTGAACCTCTCCCAAATAAATGTTTCTTTCTAGCCATGGAGTGGTCCAGTTCAGTGCTTTCATTGTGCCCTAGCTTACAATGAGGTCTGGGCAAACTCACTTCCCCATCAGCATCATTATTTAGAAGAATGGGTCTCTGGTTGAATCTGGTTTCCTGGGTGAAAAGTAGATCCATGGGGTTCAGATGAGGACAGATACTACTTGTTTCTCAAGCCCAGAAGGATGAGTTAATTTTTGAAGGAAATGACACTGAACTTATTTAAAATTCAGTGCCTGTGATTCAGCAAGGCACAACAGTCAAAAACAAGGCTATCTGAACATTTTTGGATGGCATCTATGTGCCTGAAAGCTCAGCCTGAAAGCAGGCTGATTAGTAAGGCCTAAGTTACCCGCTCCAGAAAAAAAAAAGACCTCGGACTATCAGTACAATTTGAGATTTCTTTTGTCACAGTAAAAGACCTGAATTGAAATTTATCATCATCATCATCATCATATAAAGAACTCAAGAAGCTAGGTGTCAACCAAACAATCCAATTCAAAACTGGGATACAGATCTAAACAGATTCAATAGAGGAATCTCAAATATCTGAGAAACACTTAAAGAAATGTTCAATATCCTTATCCACCAGGGAAATGCAAATCAAAACTACTTTGAGATTCCATCTTACACCTGGCTTAAGAATGGCTAAGATCAATAACACAACTGACAGCTCATGCTGGACAGGTGTGGAACAAGGGGAACACTCCTCCATTGCTGGTGGGAATACAAACTTGTACAGCCANTATGGAAATCAATATGGTGTTTTGTTAGAAAACTGGGAATTAATCTACCTCAAGACCCAACTATCCCATTCTTGGGCATATACCTAAAAGACACTCAATCCTCCCACAAGGACACTTGCTCAACTATGTTCATTGTGGCTTTATTCATAATAGCCAGAAACTGGAAACAACCTAGATGCCCCTCAACTGAAGAATGAATAAAGAAAATGTGTTGTATTTATACATTGGAGTATTACTCAGCCATTAGAACAAAAATGACATCCTGAAATTTGAAGGCAAATGGATGGAACTAGAAAAATCATCCTGAGTGAGGTCACCCAGACCCAGAAAGACAAACATGTTTANTCACTTNCAAGTTGATATAAACTGCTAAAAAAGATAACACCATAATTCACAGACCCAGAGAGGCTAAGTAACAAGGAGGGCTCTCTATGGGGGAATGTGGGAGTCTGTGGAGCCATGTGCCAGTGGAGACAGGGAGGGAGAAACCCAGGTTGTTTGCAGGGGAATGCAATTGAGGCTTCAGATTAGGAGAGATAATGCCAACACATGATCCCCCTTGTGGACAGCGTTGTGGATGATATGGATCAGGTGTGTGATTGGGTGACCTTTAAGCTGATTGGCCCATTAGGGCGTTGATCCCTCCCAGCCTTGTGAGTTTATGCTTTAAAAGGGGTTTGCTGACTTTTAATAAATGAGTTCTTGCCTGACATGACTCCCTGTCATGTCTGATTGTCTCCAAAAAGGAAAGCTGGGAAANGGGGGGACAGTATGCACTTACCCCTCCTCGGTTCCAGAGCCTTGCTCAAAATGATTTGATATTCATTTTGGGAAAACAAAATAAAGATGTCAAAGGATAAAAAGTGAATAATACATGAGGAAAGAAACACAAAATACTATCAGGATTGAATATGACTTTTGGTAAATGTAATTTGAAATGAATTGATTTACTGTGNATTATGGTTTAAAGGAAACAAGAAAAGGCCCTCNATTCTAATAAAGGCTATCAGTCAATATTTCTTTCTTCAAGAAATATTTTTACAACATAGATAAATCAGCCTTGACTCTCCAGGCAACTCTCTTCTTTCTGGCTAAATTATATAATGCTAGAAGGTGCTATGCAGAGTGCTGAAAGAAAAAAGACATCAGTATTACCCAGAACTAGACCCTACATACTACAATACCAACCTGCTTGGCAAGAGGTGCCCACTGATGTAATAGTGGTGTAATTATTACGGGGGTAATCAGTGTCTCTCTGACTAGTCAGTCAGAAGGCCTGCATCACAGGAGAGATTTTTATGCTGGATACTATACACGTGATCAAAAGCCCATTACTGGGAAGCCCTTAAGTATTGTTGTTTTGCTAAATTGTCATGCCATCAAACTGTATTCTATTTGTGTCTATTCCTATATATAGATTTGTGTTGCTCTTGACTTTTGTCAGCTTCTTTCTGTAACAGAAAGCAGAGACCCATGATCACAGCGCTAAATGTAAGTAACTGAGAGTTCAGCTGCAGAAGAATCTTCTAACCCCACCTTCCCCACCCAGGGCTCAGGGAGCATCATGGAAGAGAAGCAAAAAGAGTGTAAAAACTGGCAGAGGAGGAGAACACGTCAACTCACAGCAGCTGTGGTTACCTGCACAAGATNCACACAAGATCAAGCCTGTCAAAATTTCATCATGGTTCAGGGTGGAGTTCTTGGAGAAAGATTGTTGGCAGTTGATATTTCATGAGGAAGAGAGAGTAAATCTCCTTCGGGGGCTTGGCTTGCTGGTAGGTTGCCCATGCCCCAGTGGATGGCCCCACACCTGTGTTCATATATATGGGAAGAACTAATTGGATTTAGAGAGGGAGGTTAGGGGTGGATAGATGTGATCAAAATACATCATATAAACAAATCTATACAAAATGTCAAAGAATAAATAAAAGATAGATAGTACTTAAAAATGATTTTACAAGGCCCCTAATGAAAGCANTTTAATTACATATAGTATATAATATTTTGCTTCTTAATAAAATCCCNTGTGAAATGTCATCAATGAATCTAAAACATTAGAAAATTAAATTTTATCAAAACAACCACAAAACATTATAATATGTGATTAGACTGAGCCATTATGGATGTCAACATCTTATTTTTTGTTTTTTGTTTGCTTGTTTTTCTTTTGTCAATTTGCCACAAGCTGGAAAAGGAATCTCAATTGAGAAAATACCTCCATCAGATTATCTGTAGGCAAGTCTGTAGGGCTTTCTTAATTAGTAATTGATGTAAGAAGGCCAGCTCACTGTGGATGATACCACCCCTGGGCAGGAGTCCTGGGGTGTATAAGAAAGAAAGTTGAGCAAGCCTTGGTGAGCAAGCCAGTAAACAGTGTTACTGCATGGTTTCTGACTCAGTTCCTCCCTTCAGATTGTTGCCCTGACCTCTGTCAGTGAGAGAGTGGTGGGTGCTAGAGCTGTAAGCTAAAATAAACTCTTTCCTCCCCAAGTTGCTCTTAGTCAGGGTGTTTATCACAGAAATAGAAACCCTATGACAGTAAAGTCTTCACACAAGTCAAACAGTCCTAGACGACTTCACAGACACTTAATAACAGACATCTAACCTGATACAAACTTAATTTACAATGCGTTGGCACAAAACTCATGCCAAAAGCAAGGTAAGGGTAATAGAATATTATCAAAATAAGGTACAAGTATAAAAATACTAAACAAAAAGTTAGAGAACTCATTCAATAGTTTACAAAATATGACTAAGTCCTGATGACTCAAGATTACAATGAAAAGGTAGCAATTGAAAATTGGCTCCCTGCTATTTACCACATTAGCAAAGTTAGGGAGCTGCACCATATATTTATCTCTGCTGTATTAGAATTTGCTCAGTGCAACTCAACAACACATCCCTGACAAAGAAAAGGGAACTTCAACTTCCAAAGCTTATGTAAGAAAGCACTATGAGAAGCCTTGTGACTGCTGATGAAACAGTAAGTGTAGGAAACACTCAGAAGGAAACACCACTGGATGGAGTTTCTCTCTGAGTTTTCCTATGATGGTGCTCGCCAGCAACATTATCATTTTTAAAAAGAGAGAAATAGTGCCATAAAAATGGAAAAAAGAGTAAACTAAACCTGAAGGAGATGGTTGTTTACACAGAAAATCTGTAGGCACCCCTAACAGTCATCAGTAGAGGGAAAGTGAAGAGTGACATTAGAACATGAAGAGCAAGGTANTCATTAGAAAGGGCCACACATTGCGGTGTGTGATTAACTCAGATGCCAGAGTTTTAAATATGCAGTTAAGTTATTAGAAGGAGACAACTGGCTAGCACAGAGCATCTGAACTCAGACACACACATGCCCTTATCCTCCAGCCACAGAAGAGCAGCCTTGGCAGATTACTGGAAGAGGATTAGCTAGCAATAGAAGACTTTGGGACAATAGTAAACTTTTTCCAGATACTCCAAGACATAAAAG
>LZPO01008125.1:125768-142216 GCA_001675575.1 Neotoma lepida | reverse complement strand
CACGTGAACAGGGTCTCCCAGCTTTATCTTCTAGGGGAAACAGTATCCTTTCATCATGGAAATGAAAGGTAATTCCTAATAGGAGTATGCAGAGAGCTCCATTGTNCCTGTACAGGNCACCAGCAGGGCAGAAAGAGATGGTCTAACACTGAGTGCTGCACAGGGTGCTGCTTCCCCTGTGTGCTGGATAGTTTTATGTCAACTTCACAAAAGCTAAAGTCATCTGAGAGGAGGGAATCTCAANTAAGAAAATGCATCCATGGCCCAGACTGCTGCAGAGGGCCATGTCTGGGTCTGTGGCCCTGCTGTAGCTAGGCTCTGAGTTGACATCCATGGCTGCTGTTTCCATCAAGAAACACGCAGAAGCCTGCAAGTCTTGGCCAACACATGGAGGCCATGTCGGTCTTAGAGGGNCAAGCTGCTGAGGGCAGCATACAGACCTGTGTGATCCATGCTGCCACCCAGCACCATGGTGTCATCTGGTCCAACCTATAGCTCTGGGCCATGTCTGGGTCCATGGCCTTTCCACAGCCAGNGTTTGTGTCGATGTCTATGGCTCCTTTACCATTGAAGGCTGAACAGATGCCTGGGGTCTGGGCTGGCACCAGAGGACATGTTGGCATTTGAGAACCAGGCCACCACTGGGGCCATGCTGATTTAGGGGATCTACAATGCCAACTAGGACCATGATGACATCCGGGCCAGGGCTATTGCCAAGGACCATGTCTGAATCCAAACCTGAGTTTGTGCTGATGCCCATNGCCTATATAGCTACCAAAGGCCACACTGATGCCCAGGATTTGGGTCTCCACATGTGGCCTTCTTGGTGCCCAAGGGCTGTGCTGCTGCTGGATCCATACAGACCTGAATGACATGTGCTGCCCCCTGGGGCAGGGAATCATTTGGGCCTGAGCTGTGACTGGGGCCATGTCTGGGTCTGTGGCCCTACAGCAGCCAGGGTCGTGCACTAATGTCTGAAGCTTCTGTTGCCACCAAAGGCCATGCAGATGCCTGGGATCTAGGCCCATACCTCAGGCCATGTGAGGGTTAGAGGATCACAATGCCATTGAGTCCATGCTGATCCAATTGACCCATACTGCCAACCAGGGTCATGATGATATCTGGGCCTGGACTGCTGCCAAGGACCATGTCTGGGTCCATGGTCCAACCACAGCCAGTGTCTGTGTTGATGTCTATGGCCTGTAGTGCCACTGAGGGCCACATTGACATCAGGGGACTGGGCTGCCACCTAGAGCCAGGTTAGTGTCCAAGGGTTGAGGCTCTGCTGGGGTCATGCAGCCTGTGTTGCCACCTGGGGCCATGGTATCATCCAGATCTGGGCTGCTGCCAGGGTCCATATCTAGGTCCGTGGCCTGCCGCATACCTGGAGCCATGTGGGGTTTCGAGGGCCATACTGCTATTGGGTCCATGCTAATCTGATTGACCTGCACTGCCAGTCAGGGCCATGGTGATGTCTGGGCTTGGGCTTCTGCCAAAGACCATGTCTTGGTCCGTGGTCTAACCACAACCAGGGTCTGTGTTGATGTCCATGGCTCCTGTTACCACCAAAAACAGTGAGAATAGGGCTACACAGAGTTGGTCCCACCCCTCACTGGCTGCAGCACTATGGAGAACTGACTCTACCCTCACCAATTGCAATACTTGGGAGAGCAGGCCCTGCACCTCCCCAGGGCAACACAGTAGAGATATCCTTGCTGTTGGGGGTATGGATGAGCTGGCCCTGTATATACGAGAGTGAGAGAGCTATCCTCACAGTCTGTCACATGGTGGCATGGGCTAGGGAGACATTACCCCTTTGCCCCTTGCCACCTACTGCAGGCAAGAAAAGCTAGTCACAGGGTCATGAGAGTGGGAAAGCTGACCCTGCCTCTCACAAGCTGCAGCCCTCAGCAGAGAAGGTCCTACACCTAGCCAGGTCAGCAAGTGATCAGTTACAAGGAACACAAGGGAGATCTGGCCCCACCCTTCATCTGCCATATAGTGGAATGGGAAAGGGAGAGAAGACCTCCTCGCTACCCCACCTCTCAGGTGCCTATGGCAGGTGGGAGAGCTGACCTGGCCTTAAGGTCATGAGAGTGGGAAAACTGGCACTGCCCCCTACTGGCAGCAGCACTTGGGAAAACAGGCCCTGCACCATGCCCAGGAAGTAAACTAGAACTGACCCTATTAACAGGGGTACAGGTGAGCTGGTNGAGGGGGCGGTTATAAGAGCAGAAGGACTGACTCCATTGTCTACCATGTGATAANATGGATGAGGAAAACATGCCCTCCCTCCCCTCACCCCTTGGCCCCTGCTGCATGTGAGAGAGCTAGCCCCAGGCCACAAAAGTGGGAGAGCTGGTCCTTTCACTCACCAGCTGCAGCACATGGGAGAGTGGGCACATCACCTCACCTGGGCACCACACTAGAGCTGATCCTATTAGTGAGGGTGCAGGTGAGGCGGGCCTGTGGGCCTGAGAGCAGGAGAGCTGCCTCTGCCCCCTCCCTCATATGCCATGGCGTGGCAAGAGTAAGGGAAATATGCCCTTCCCCCTACCCNTTGCCACCTGGACAGGAGGGAGAGNCAGCTTTGGGGACATGAGAACAGAAGAGTTGACCATGCCCCTCACCAGAGAGCAAGCCCTGCACCTTGCCTGGGCAAAACAATAGAGCTGGCCCTAGTGGTGTGAGTGTAGATGAGCAGGACCTGAGGGTGTAAGAGCAGGAGAACTGGCTGTACTCCTTGCTTTCTCCAACATTGAGAGAGCTAGNTGAAGCAATGCTGGAGACCTTGCCTGGGTGGTGACAATGAGAAAAAGCCAGTAGGCTGACCAACTCAGCTACCACCAGGCCCAGAACCAGGACTACGAGGTANCCCACCCCAACACCCACCTCATCTATGAACTGTTGGAGCATGTAAAGAAGNCAGATCTGCAGATCCAATGCTACAGGTTCTCCATGACACAATAGGATAATCCAAGAGGAGTCCCAGTGAGGGCCCAGCATCAATAGTATAGCAGAAGGCAGAGATCTCTAACCAGACCAGTGACTCATTGCAATGAACACTTANAAGTAAAGATGTATGGACTAAAGGATATATGGACTGTGTGACTCATTGGATCATACTGCAGCTTCCAGGCTGAGATTTTTGTTTGGTTTGGTTTGGTTTGGTTTGGTTTGGTTGGTTGGTTGGTTGGTTGGCTGGTTGGTTGATTTGGCTTGGTTTTCCTTTTAAATTTTGTATTGTGGGGGAGGTTGCAAAAGCAGAAATTGGAAATGAGGGGATGGTCCACAAAGAATCAAGAAAAGAAAAAGAACAGGAAAGAGAAGAGAAAATGCCTCCATAAGATCAGGTTGCAGGCAGGCCTGTAAGGGATTTTCTTAACTAATGCTTGAAGGGGGAGGGCCCAGCCAATGTGGGTGGTGCCATGCCTGGGCTGGTGGTCCTAGGTTCTTCTATAAGAAAGCAGGCTGAGCAAACCATGAGGAACAAACCAAGAAGTAGCACCCCTCCATGGCCACTANATCAGCTCCTGCCTCTAGGTTCCTGCTCTGTTTGAATTCATATCCTAACTTCCTTCGATGATGAACAGTGATATGGAAGTGTAAGNCAAATAAACCTTTTCTTCCCTAACTTGCTTTTTGGTCATAGTGTTTCATCACAGCAATAGAAACCCTAACTAAGATACCCAGTCATTGGCCAGTGGCATCAAGGCAGTTTATCACATACTTGTATACCNAAAAGCTCCTGGGGTAGCTCAGCTCCAGCATCACCACAGGAAAACCCATTGCCCTACTCCTTAGTGAAGAATCCTGTATTTCCAGGGCTTTCAGAGGAAAATTTGAGAAAGAGACCCATGAGTCAAAAACTGATCAAGCCTCTCATGCAGGGGATGGTTCCAGGAAGATCAGCCTGGATAACAAAGTGAGATCTTGTCTCAAAAAACAAAACAAAACAATCAACAACAAAATCTATTAATTGTCAGTCCCTCAAGAGTTTTCAGACTGGAATAGTATTACTGACATAATTGATGGCAGAGAGTGAACTGGAATAAGTCTAAGTCATAGGTTGTCTGCTCTCTGCCATGTGGGTCTTCATGTATGTTTTATCAAGTATGCTTTGGTCTTCTTAGTTTCTGAAAATTATCCAACCAGGTGTCAGAAAGTCTATTACTGAGTTTCAAACGCAGTGTTCTGCCAGACTGAATTCTCAGAAGCAATTGAGTTTTATTGTACTAGATTCAAAAATAGAAAAATGAGATCAGTCTTGAATCCATGAGATTTAATGTTTCATGCCTGACCTAAGTCATGATCTAAATTAGGTCATTTTTTTATGATGCCACTTGGAAAAAATTGAATGGTTGGATAAAAAGAACTCAAACCAATGACCTCCATCAAAATTCTTTTTGCCAGANGAGGCAGTATAAGGCATCTCATAGACCATTCCTGAATGATGCCATCTTTAGAGGAGGCCTTGGGGTTATTTATTTTGTTATAACTTCATTGGGAATTTNCCAAGAAACCACACATATAAAAAATAATAAGTAAAAAGGCAATATAGGAGGAGTTAGTTTTGAGGGTGTTTATAGTACCTGCTCTTTTGTGTTTGTNTATGTTGTGTATCTGTGTGTGTGCACACATGGGCANGCATGGTGCATGTTCAAATGTGTGTATGGGGGTATGCTGTGGGATGTTCTTTCTGTACACTGTGAATATGTATTGCTACTATTGGTTAATAAAGAAACTGTTTTAGCCTATGGCAACATGGGATATAGTCAGACAAGAAACCCAAAAGAGATACAGGGAGAAGAAAGATGGAGTCTGGGAAGANGCTGCGAGCCACCAGGGGAGGAAGATATAATAGAACACAGGTAAAGCCATGAGACACTTGGCAATACATAGATTAATAGAAATGGGTTAAATAGAAATTTAAGATGTAATAGCTAGCTAGCAATAAGCCTGAGCCCTAGACCAAACAGTTTGTNATTAATATTAAGCCTCTGAGCGATTCTTTTATAAGGTGCTGCGGGGCCAGGCAGGACACAGAAAAGCTTGNGGTTACCTGTGTGTGAAGGCAAGAGATTGATGTTGGATGTTNTCCTCAATCACTCTCTACCTTACTTTTAAAATCACTAAATCTGAAGCTCAGCATTGGCTAGACTAGCTGGTCAGTGAGCTGCTGGGCCCTCCTGCCTCCACCTACCCACACTGGGATTACTGGCATGTGCTGCCACACCTGGCTTTTTATGTGAATGCTAAGAAAGTGAACTTTGGTTCTTCTGATTTCACNGCCAGCACTTTGGCCAATAACGTATCTCCATACCCCTTCAAGTTCANTTTCTTATTTTCCATTTCAATTTGATAAAAGATTACTAATTCTTGTGCCTAAACTTTTTTGGTAAAACATGTTTGGTAAAAACATGTGATTTATGTTGGGATCCTTAAGTCATTCAGTGATTTGACGTTCAGTGATTCAATATGCAGTCTTTGCTCATGCCTATTAGCAAACCTAGAGCTGTTCCCTGAAAGATAAATAGCTATCTGTAAAAAACATACAAGCAACTAGATCTCCTCTGTGTTATTCTCAGTTGGTATTTCCCAAAGGTACCAAGAAGCCTGCTGATTTTCCGTAGACTAGAAGAATTTATTTAGTCTGGTCACATCAAAAAAGTTAAGTGAAAAAGCTTTCACTGTGGCAGAGATGTCTCATGCTGCCCCCATTCCAGCAAGGCAACTTACTAGTTACTGAGAAGCTAAATCACAAACATTTTAACATGATTTAAATTACAAACAAACAAAACACACCTAGCATTTTGCTTCTTTTTATTGATTGATGTTATAAGATACAGCATTTTTTTCTCTCATCCCTAATGCCACATCTCAGAAATTTACCCATCTGATAAACCCCTAAATTTACATGGCATTAAAAAAAATTCTTATAATACTGACAATTATACCTAGGGTCTCACATATGTTAAGCAAGTGCTCTGCCACTAAGCTATGTCCCTAGGTCTTCTGTATNTGATTTACAATCGAGTTTAGTCCTCATATACTTTACTATGACATTTAAGCTTACTATGACACAGTTGTGGGTCTCACAAATAAATATAGATAAGAATCATTTTCCAGCTCAATAACTGCAAACCAGGTACCAGGGTCAGTGTTCCTCTCTTTCAGTAAAGGAACTGTTTCTCATGAAACAAACACACTGAAGCAAGCGCACCCAAAATGTACACTATTGCAGAGTCATTCTCTAAGATCCAGCACTTTTGTACAGAGTCCAAATGCATACATCAAATAGGGATGTGATTAGTGGTACCATACAGGCCTCTTAAAAGCCTTAAAACATGGAAACAGCATCTGTCACTCCTACAGGATTATGGATGTGGTTTGCCATCTCAGTAGGGAGAGGAAGTGGTAAGTGCACCAACATAGTCCCTCCTACCATACTGTCTTCATTCATAATCCAAATCCCTGCTAGGATGATTCTTTCAATCAACAAATTATTCANATCTAGACTGCATTATTAACAGGAAATATAAATATTATAGTGGTCTGTAGATGTTATTGAGTACATGAGGATTTGAATTTAAGTGAATGACCTGGACCAGAAGCATCTCAGANACCATCACTGATAGGTCCATGATATCTATATATTACAGCTCAATTGTAAATGAACATTTCCTGTCCTGACTGCATGGTCCCAAATAACTGACTCAGAGGCTGAATATTACTTATAAATGCTTGGCCAGTAGCTCAGGCTTGTTACTCGCTAACTCTTACACTTAAATTAACTGATAATTCTTATCTATGCTCATCCATGTGGCTTGGAACCTTTTCTCAGTACAGCATTCTCATCTTGCTTCTCTGCATTTGCNGGTGACTCTCTGACTCCACCTTTCCTCTTCCCAGAATTCTCCTAGTCTGGTTCTTGTGCTCAATCTCTTCCTGCCCAGATATCAGCAATCAGCTTTTTATTAGCAAATGAGAGTAATACATATTATTAGTGTAGAAAAGGATTGTTCCATAGCACTCAATGGTGAAGAAAGCTCTGTGTAGTTCTAGAGGGTGAGAAGGAAATTCCCTACTAGAACTTTCTTCAAAGATTTCCCATAAATAGATGGTAAGTGCAAGAGCAAGTTACTAATTTTAATTAATAATTAAGTAAACATGAATAAAAGTCACAATCACATATCAAATCCAACCAATCGTTATGGCTACTATAATAAATAAAACATAGTTAAATACATAACCAAAAAAGGCAATGTTGTTAAAAATGTAGAGTAATTTGAATTTTCTACATTCTTAATGGGAACATGACCAGTAAAGCAACTGTGGATAATTCTTTTTCTAACAAATAAACAAAAAAAACAAACAAACATGATTTCTGAAAGATGTAGCCATTCTACTTCTTATATCAACATTAAGAGGAAGAAAATTCAGCTGGGCATGGTGGCACATGCCTTTAATCCCAGCACTCAGGAGGCAGAGGCAGGTGGATTTCTGTGAGTTCAAGGCCAGCCTGGTTCAGAAAGTGAGTTCCAGGACAGCCAGCCAGAGAGAGAAATCCTGTCTCAAAAAGCAAAGACAAAATAATAATTATGATAATTACAATAATATTAATAAAAGAGGAAGAAAATTCAATTACATACTTGAACATGAATGAATTTTATGAACATTTTGCTGAAATAAAGCTGTCATAGATGATAAANGGTGTTTAATTTCACTTGTGAGATGTATCTAGTGTGGTCACATAAGTACAAAGGAGAGTTGTAGTTGACAAGGCACTAAGAAGATGCTGCTGAAAAGGGTCGTTTAATAAACATAGCTCCAGTTTTATGAGTGTGAAGATGTGATGCACAAAAGTGAATGTGTTTAACCCCATCTGAACTTCATATTTAACATGATAAAATGATAAGTTCTATGATGTGTGATTTTTTAAATAAAATTTAAAAAAAATTTGCCTCTGTGTATTTTGTAAATGTGTCACTATGTGGAACTCTGTGAATGTATTATGCATTTTGCAATAAACAAATTACTTTAATAATTGTGTGGATTCCAGGCATTCACTGTCCCTATGCCACATGGCCTCATTGGACTAGAGTAATTTTTTTNAATTCCTCTTTGATTTATTCAATGCCCACTTTTCATTAAAATACTCACTGTTCAGTCTTCAAGTATTAGTGTGGTCTCTGTGCTTTCCCTTGCTGTTCTTTTCTAGTTAACTGTGTTGTGGTCTGATAAGGTACAAAGACAACTTTTTCATTTGCTAAGGTTTCATTTGCAGCCTATAATATGACCAATTTAATGCAATCTCTATCAATATTCCAATAATATTGCTCACAAAATTTGAGCAAACAACATTAAAATTCATATGTCAACACAAAAGACCACAGATAGCCAAAGCAATTCTAAAGAAAAATAACACTACTGGAGGTTCACAATTCCTGACCTTTAGTTATAATACAGAGCCATAGTGACAAAGACAATACAATATTGACACAAAACAAACACATAGACCAATTTCTAAAGGACCTGGAAATAGACCAGCACAGCTATTACCACCTAATTTTTCACAACTGTGTCAAAACATACTGTGGGAGAAAACAGCCAATTTAGTAAACAGTGCTGGAAAAACTAAATAGCCCTCTGTGAAACAAAGACAGTTTCTCTATAATCTCTCACCCTGCAAAGAAGTTCAAAGTGGATCAAACACCTAGTTCAAAATCCAAAACATTGAAACTTAGCTAAAGAAAAATATAGGAAAACACCTCAAGACATACATAAATAAGAATTTTCAAATTATGACTCTACTAGCACAAGAAATAACATCAAGAATTGAAAAATGGGGTTATATTATATTAAGCTTTTGCAAAACAAAGGAAGATATCAGCAAACTAAACAGACAGCCTACACAATGGGAGAAAAATCTTCCCAGTTTTACTGAGACAGAAGATCAATATCTAGGCTATATAAAGAACTGCAAAACATAAGCTCTCAAAATAAAACCTTTCCCAATCAATTTAGTGAACTAATGAGTGTGTGGAGAGATGGCTCAGTGGCTAAGAACACTGAGTCTCTTCCAGAGGACCCAGGTTCAATTCCCAGAATCTTCATGGTGGCCCACAACTGTCTGTAACTCCAGTTTCAAGGGATCTAACACCCACATCTGGCCTCTGTGAACACCAGGCACACACAGTGCATAGATGTACATGAAGGCAAAACACTCATACCCACAAAAATAAATAAAATTTAGAAATAAAAATAAATGGGCTAATGAACTGGTCAGATAGTTTTCAAAAGAAGAAATGCAAATAAGTCAATACTTTTTTTTTTTTTTTTTACTGTTTAACATCTCTAACCATCATGGGAATGCAAATCAAAACTATTTTGAGTTGCCATCTGACCCTAGTGAGAACAGAGTCATCAAGAAAATAAATAACGTCAGGCGGTGGTGGCGCACGCCTTTAATCCCAGCACTCGGGAGGCAGAGGCAGGCGGATCTCTGTGAGTTCGAGGCCAGCCTGGGCTACCAAGTGAGTTCCAGAAAAGGCACCGCCAAAGCTACACAGAGAAACCCTGTCTCGAAAAACCAAAATAAATAAATAAATAAATAAATAAATTAATTAATTAATTAATAACAAGTGTTAGTAAGGATGTCGGAAGAAAGGAGCCCTTACTCACTGGTGGTGGGAGTGTAGACTGATAAAGCCCTATGAAAATCAGTGTGGAGCCTTCTGAATAAAACTCAAAATAGAATTGCCATTTGATTTAACTATATCATGCTGGGGTACATTGCCAAGGGACTCTAAATCCTATCATAAATCGAGAAAGATCACTCAGTCAGTTAAGACGTGGTTTAACCATCCCAGACCCCTATGGTGGAAATGACACACCCAAAGTCCATAAGTTATCCTCTGAACTCCAGATATGCACCATGACAGCAGCATAGCCATGCACCCNTACAAAGAGCGTTCATATAAACAACATAATAAACACTTTTTTTAAAATGCTTCTAAATCCTACCACAGAGGCAATTGCATACCCATGTTTATTGTTGTTCTATTCACAATATCAAGGAAATGGAATCAGACTGGNTGTCTATCAACATATCCGTGGATAGCACACCCCAAAAGCTGAAGGCATGGCAGAAAGAACGGTCTTAATTGTTGTGGGAAGACACACTCCAAATGTGGGGCCATGGCAGAAGGAAGATTATTTGCTGTTGCTCCCTTGATCATCCTCTTGACACCAAATTAATTTATCCCGTCATAGCCACTGACTACTTCACTGATGTCTGAACCAGCATTTCCAGGCTTTGGTCATTGACTGAGGACCAGCCACTCGCCAGGAAGAGTTTCCAGCAGTGATTGGCACTNTTGAGGCACCCAGCCTCATGGACTGAGCNNNCACAGCATTGTCGGCCCCTCTGGTGTGAGACAGACACCGTGGGACTCCTCCATCTGCTGAGCACCCAGCCTCGACTACAGGATAGGTCTCTCAAGAGTGATGCAGCTGTTGTTACTGTTTCAAAGTAAGCTAATTTAATAACGTGTGTGTGTCNATATCCATTCTACCAGTTCTGTTACTCTAGAGAAGCCTGAATACCAGTGACCTAGGAAACTCCTGATGGGTATTGTCATTTCAAATGCACATAACCAGTTACTCGGTGATTCTCCCGCTGTGATTTAGATGTGCTGATTTAGATGCAGTGATGAATTCTGTAGGGAAAAATGGCCAGACAGACAGATGATAGTTCTGTCATCTTGCCTTTACCTGAGCAGCNTCACTGCACACCAGGCAGAATTCAGCCGTNATTTCACCTGTAGCACGTAATCATAAGTTTTACAAGGTAATANAGCAAACTAAATTTACCAATAAAGTAGTACATTTACCACCAACATAAGGAACTTATTTCAGCATNAAAAATGTGCTTTTATCGTGAAACAATAAAANAGAATTCTCTGCAGGAAAGAAAAAATGAGATAGGGAAGAATGAAGCAGTTAAAAACGTGAAGAGAGATGTTATCAGGCGATTGTCTTTAACATGCTTTCTGCAGTTCACTGTGGACCCTTAAATGCTGCAGTATTTTAGACAGGTTGTGGATCTCATCTACATCAGGAGCTCATTTAGCAGATTTTATAAAACTGGGATAGAATGCAGAAACGTACATCTTGACTGATCTGGGGATTTTAGTAAATAGTGAAGGGGGGGTAGTCCATAACTATGAGGGTCTTCCCTGTTCGGCAGGCACTCAGTGGGGTGACAGGAACTGGTAGTAGCAGGCTATTCCTGCTGAAGCACTTTCAGGGTCTTACCCCTCTTTCTAAGGCACAGTGAGATGACNGAGTGTGGGGGTCTCCACAAGCTCCACAGCTGACAGAGTAANGATCTGTGTGANGTCAGAAGGAAACCTGGTTCAACACTACTTAGTTAGCTGGTGTTCATCCAAACTTCTAGAGTCTGACCCCAAGCAGCCTATTTTTGACATGTTTAAGCATAGTACATCTTTGGGAAAAAAGTTTCCTCATGACAATTATCACAATAAAACTTAAGGCNTGACTACATCAAAACTCTTTTGCAAAATNTGTCTTTTGTGAAGTACTTGTGATCCTTCCATAAAAATGGATTCTATTGACTGAGAAACAATGCTAGTGATAAGGGTCTAGGAAGGAAGGGTCTTGGATAAGCATAATAGTAGACTCCTTTGCAAAGTACATGGGGCCTCTTTCATAACAATGGGTTCTTTGGATTGAGAAACAATGCTCAGGAGTCTGGGATAAACATAATAGTCTGGCAGATTAGAATGAAGCCTGGTCCTACAGATAACAAAGATCACCAAGTTATTAACTACATTCATTCCCAGCTTTCCNATCAGAAACGTATAAATCCCTTCTGTTGACAGGAGAAGTTTGTGTGTTTAACATTTTTGGTTTCCTGAGTCTATCTGTGTGCATGAGGACCTCAGACCCTCTCCAATCAAGGGCCTCGCCTCTCTCCAGCTTAGCATCTTCTCACAGAGCAGTTTAGTGTTCAGTTTTGTTGTTGTTTTTAAGGTGGTTTTGGTGTGTGGCAGAGCAGGAGATGGAACACAGACCTATACACATGCTAAGCAAGTACTCTGGCACTTCATGCATTCCTTACATGCTTTTCATTTCATTTAACCTGCTTGAGAATGCAGCATGGCAGGTAGCCAAAACACATGCTATAATGCTTTTCTTTCCAAAATGTCCCACACATTTATCCCTCCACCTTCCTCTCCAATCCCCCATCTCAGAACTGTTATCCTGAAGGGTCCGCTGTTGCATGTGGAGAAAACGGGAACTTCTATTCAGTGTTATAAATATCCAAATCACCATTTGATAAGAATAAGAAAAATGTCCAGCTAAAAATTTAGTGGCTAGAAATCTTATTAATTGTCTTGGTCTAACTACCAGCCAGGGCCAAACTTTCATCAAGAAAACAGTAGGAGGTAGAGAGGTGGCTCAGAGGCTAAGAGGCTTTTATTCCCAGCACCCACATGGCAGCTCAAAACTGTGTTTAACTCCTATCGCGAGGACTCTGACACCCTCTTCTGACCTCCATAGGTATCAGGTGCACAGATGGCACACAGACATGCATTCGCTGTACACATAAATAATAGACAAATACTGTACACATAAAATAATAAAATAAAGTTTAAAAAAAAAAAGAAAACAATGCCAAGTGGTGGTGGCACAGCTAAGTGGTGGTGGCGCATGCCTTTAATCCTAGAACTCAGGAGGCAGAGGCAGGCAGATCTCTGTGAGTTCGAGGGCATCCTGGACTATAGAGTGATTTTGAGGCCAGCCAGGGCTATTACAGAGAAATCATGTCTCGAAAAACCAAAACAAACTAACAAACAAACAAACAAAAAGAATTCCAGAATCCTTTAGGCACTGCGAAAGAAAGCATCAGAAGAAATGATGAATGGGTAAGAAAGATAAATATTTGGTAAAATTGTTCATTTTCGTCTGTATTTACAAAGGATTTGATTTATAGTTTTAAGAAAAGAAGCACTATTTGAAGATATCACAGACTTTAAATTTCAAGTTAATTTAAAGATGAAACAATTAGAAGTTCCAACCTTCGGAATGTTTCATGATTCCTGGTTCTTCAGTGTAGAATCTTCTCTAGGTCAAAGCTGTTGACCAAACTTCATGACGTGGGATGAGATGGGTTTAATGGACAGGTCTGGGATGTGGTCAGCAGGACCACTATTTGTGGTCCTGGAATACTGCTTCATCACTCTAAGTCTCTAAGTCTTTACTCATCTCTAAAGTTGGTCTTGGACATTCGTCTTCAGTACGGATTTGTGATGTGCCTTAAACTGCCTCACAACTATCACTATTAATAAATAAGTGTACCAAATGCCTGAGTTTACTGCAATATTCTCAAATAAATTATTCAATTGTTATAATAATCTTTCCTTTAATATCATACTTCCCATCTATACTGTTTTGATCATGAGGAATATACAAGTCTTTTTGTTGGAAGTGGTTTTGGTAAAATATTTTACTGAGAAAATAATGACCTGACCAGTTAGTGCCTATCTATAATTTCAGCAGGTGGGGGCAGAAAGACCACAACTCAAGAAAATCCATCCTCAGCTAGGTAGTGGATTTGAGGCTAGACTTCGCTATGTAAGAGCCTATTGTAACAAGCCCACAAAAAAAGTTAAAGAAAAACAAAAGGATCAGAATTTTAAAGACCCTGCAGTGCATCCATGCTTCCTTATATTCTGTCTCATTCTTGTCTCATTTGTTGCTAAATGCAACAAAGAAAGAGCTTGGAGTGGCATCTGATGGGATGTTCCATGTGGACATGCAACTTGCAAACTAAATCTGGTAACACACTAATAGATCCTGAATCATAATCAACTTTATTTTATCTCAGGAATACAAAGATAGTTCAGTATACATAAATCAATAAGTGTAACACAGTATATAAATTAGGATAAAGGATAAAAACCATATGATCACTTCAGTAAATGCAGAAAAAGTCTTTAACAAAAGTCAGGTCTTTTCATGATTAAAAAGCCTGAACAAATTAGGAACAGAGGTATCACCCCGCAACATAAAAAGACAATGTGTAACTGTGGCAGCATTCCCACTGGGCTATGCTGTCCTGGCTCCAGAGAGTTAGGGCACCTATCCCTAACCCATCTTTTGTTTAGCAGATACCCTTGGTTTCTCTTGTCCCCCTGTGTGAATCTTGTCTCAGAGTCTCCCAAGGATACAAAGACCTATGCAAAACCTGGTTCGGGAAACCCAGAAAACTGTGGTACCTGATGTACCGAGAAATTTGCACTTGGCATTGTGTTTTTGGAAGCTTCTTTCAGGTTGTTTTGAGCAAATGAAAATCAACTGGCTAAGTGTAAATACGGAGAAAAATAAAAGTGCCCTGGGAGAAGGGAAAGGCTTCAGTCCTTGGAGGCTGAATCCCTCTGCAGCCTCAAAAGCCTAGATTCATTCTTAAGTGTCTTCATTCAATGGACCCANGTGAACCCACACACCCACACTGTGACATGTAACAAACCCATAGCCAAGATTATACTGAACAGGGAAAATCAGAACAGAATANGTGTGTCCACTCCTATCACTCTTATTCAATATAGTACTGGAAATATTATCCAGAACATTTAGGTAAAAGAGAAAAATNGGGACAATTCTAATTGTCCATATTCTCTACATGTAAAAACCCTGAAGACNACAGCAGGACATTTCTAGATTTGATGGACAATTTCACGGAAATAAAACCATTCAAAATNAACAACAGAGTCAGCAGTTTCCTATGTACCAATAACAAGCTTTCCGAGAAGGAAATGCGAGTGGGAAGAGTGGAGGCAGCAGGTGGCAGGCATGGCNATAGGAGCTGAGGGCTTATGTATTGAACTGAAAGCATATTGAACAGATTATAGAAGAGAATCAAAAACCTGCAAACCACAAGCATACAAATACCACACACCACACACATATATACACCACACATACATATACAATATACACCACATATACATACCANACACATACCATACATACATATATATTACACATACCACATCTAGATACAACACACACCATAAACCACACATGCAGAACTCATCACACATACCACACACTACACACACACACATCACACACACATACACCACATACCCCACACACACTATGTACTACCCCACACACTATATACTACCCCACACACCCCACACACATCACACATATACCACACCACCTCATTCATGTACAACACACATCATATAATCACACATACCAAATACACACACACACATACGTGCACACACACACACACACACACACACACACACAGAATGAAAGAGAGGGAGAGAGAGAGAGTGCACAGTTTCTTTAAGTAGCATGGTAACTTTAACAATGTTGATTCTTCCCATTCATAAACAAAAAAAAAACTGTTCAAAAAATTCAGTAGCACTCCAGATGCAGGGAGTTGGGGTTCACTTCTGGTTCTTTGGCATGGTACGGTAACCATGGTACGGTTAAAACAACCCTCGATATGTTTTGAAATTACTAGAAGAGTATAGAATCCCTAGTGCAGAAAAATGATTAATGGCTGAAGACAGGGAATGTTTATTGCCACATCTGATCATTATACATTGTCAGCATTGATTCAAATTACCACAAGGTAGTCCATAAAGATACACACATTTTTTAATTTAAATTAAGATATAAAAATATTTACAATTTACAGTTTTAGCTCCAGAGTCCAGGACATGTTGCTTGTGTGAATATTAACTGAACAATGGCTTTCTTTATTGGACAGCAGCTCTTTAGTGAGCCAGATGGCACAGAACTGTGGTAGGAAGCAAGCAGATTGGGCTGAGGGAAAGGGACATACTAACTCACCCTGGCAAGCAATTAATCAAGAGGGGCTGCAGTCTCAGCACTATGAAGTGGAGCTTGTCACTGGGATCACATGCCCCNTGCTCTATTAGGAAATACTTGTCATCAGAATCTCACGGCCTTGTCTAGCAGGTGCTGTCCGCAAAGGACAAACTTCAGCCATTTATGTAAAGTCCTCCACTCCCTCGCTCCTGGCAGCTCTGAGTGTGATCTCTCAATTTTGGTGGGAACTAGAAATGACACCAANGCTTCCAGTGAGCTATTTAAAATGTGTCCACTGGCTAAATGGAAGACTACNGGAAATCAGGCCTTTTGTAGACTCTGTGGACTGAGTCTTTATGTTTTACAAACAGCCCAACTTTTCTCTCTATGTGGCTCAGGACTATGAAGAACCAAAGAATTCAAAGCAAAACTGTGTCTTGAGGCCAGGAGAGTATTTCTAGGATGGCTTTGTTCATTGCTTTCTGTCTCTTTTGTTACTTTGCAAAAATAAAATTTCTTTCATTTTTAATGTCCTCTTTTTTCATTCTCTCTCTCTCTCTCTCTCT
>LZPO01008125.1:109733-125667 GCA_001675575.1 Neotoma lepida | reverse complement strand
CACACACACACACACACACATCTGTGTTTGGGGTCAAGCCCTGAGCCTTTGGCTGCAGCACTGCCTCTTCTTACATAAGCTGTACATTTTCATCCTCTTGTCTAAGTTTGTTTACCAGGGGTTGAAATTTCATCTTCTGCCTTAGACTTCTTCCACNGGAAAAACCTGTTCTCATTAGACCCAGTGCAGCAGATGCTGCTATGTGGGCAGAAATCAGTATATCCTTGTGTTTCTTTTCCCAACAAACTTCCTCTCTGTGCACCCCACCATTCTGAAAGTAGTCTTTGAAGTCTTGTGTATTTGATGTGGTAGTGTTAAAAAAAAAAAATCAGTTTCCAGGGTAAAACAATGGGCAAAAAAAAATCTGCTTAAGAGAAAGAATTTAGATCTGAGATTTACCCAATATACTGGGTAATCCTAAGAAACACTTCAGCAACTGAGCAACTGAAAGTAGCCTGATGCTATCCTCGTACTTGCCTGATGTACATTTTCCAGGCACATGGATGCAGTAGTAATATCGTAATATCGAGGACCCTGAAGGCTGCCTACCTGGTCCANTGCTTTGTCTGCTGCTGGCTGCCCATCAGACCTTGGCAAACTGAAATATAGAGTGAGTGCCAGGCATAAAAAAGCACAGCACCAGTACTTGCTATCCTTTGTTCCCTGTGAAGTCCTGGAAACCTCACACAAATTCTTATGCTCCAAAATTGCCCCATTTTCTACATTTCATGAGAAAAATACACCTCTTCAGATGACTTTGTTTTCAGAATACATGGAAATACATAAATATCCAAGTCATTTTAATGCATTTTCCTTTTTTTTCTTTCATTCTTTCTTTCTTCCTTTTCCTGTGTGGTACCAGGGAGACAGTCAAACCCAGGGCCTTGGCCTCGTGCATACTATGCAAGACTCTACTGTCAGAACATGATCAAAAGAATGACCCATGGTGAACAATGCCTTGGGGAACTGTGAGAGAGGCTCCAGGAAAAAAAGGCAGAGGGTCTTTTACCTCTGATGCATTTTGTTCCCTGCATAATTTTTGGACATGATTTTGTGCCTCCTGTGACAAACATTTACATTCAATTTGTAAGACATGTTTACTCTTGTTGGGTATCAGAACATAGCTACAGAACCCAATCTGCTCANTGNGCGCTGAATCTGAATATGGCCTTCTGCCTTGCTTTTAGGCTTTCTCAGATATAATCTATAGTACGTGCCAGGCAATTGTATTTAAATTGGTCTGTTCTGAGTAAGTTCTGTGAGAAGGTGCTCTGTTAACATTTAGTGTGTGCTTACTGGCATTTATTTACATATTTTTCTAATCATGGTTTTCTGAACTCAAACAACCTTCCTTGGATCATTGCTTTCTTTGTTACACTCACGTGGAAAAGTACACTGAAACTGAAGTAAAGTTGTCTGCAGCGTTAGAGTCCACCCACTCTTTAAGGTCCTCAAATCCCAGCTCTCACAGACGCTCTATTACCAAGCTACATAGCCAGTCCAGTTGCCTGCTTCTTAGAGAATTTTGGGAAGCATATTTTCTTCTTTCTCCTCTACCAGGTTCAGGGTGTCAGGTCTTACGCTGAGGTCCTTGGTTTGGCTGAAGTTAGCTTTTTCATAGGGTGAGAGAAAAGGGCCTGGTTTTTGTTCTTCTACACCTAGTCATCCAGTTTAGCCAGAACCATTTGTTGATGATGCTGTTTTTTCTCCAGTGTGTATTGTTGAACTCTTGACTGTAGGTATGGGAGCCTACATGTGAGTCCTCTATTCCCTTAGTCGATGTGCTGTTTTTAGTCAAATATCATACAGTTTTTATTACTATAGTTCTGTAGTAAACTTGAAATCTCGGATGGTGATACCGTTCAGCAGGTTCTTTGGTTGGTTGGTTTGGGGGTTTTGTTTGTTTGTTTTGTTTTATATTGTTTGGGATTTTTTTTTTTTTATCCTGGAACTGACTGGCACATGAAAGGACTTTCTGAACAGGACCCTAGCATTGCAAACTTTAAGACCAATGATTTACAAATGATAAAGAAATCCCCACCCCAAAACCAGAGCAACACAACCTGCCACCCATGACATTCCAGAAAGCAGCCAGCCCCCAGCACAAGCCCTGGAGCCTAGAGGTGACACAAACAAGTAGCCTTAATTAATCTCCTACTGCAATTTTGAAAAAGCAGTTTATCCAGAAAAGCAGTTTCTGTAGCTGGTGAAGCCATGCCCCACCCCCTCCTATTCACAACTATAAAATCTTATTCTCAGACCCTCCCCCTCTGCCTTCTCCCATATCCTTGGATACCCAGCCACAGGGTTTGGGGGTGCCAATCTTTTAGACCAGTTAAGTCTGCTCTTGCCATTTTCAGGTCAAAATGAGTCTATTCCTTCATTTTCCTCAGCTGACTTATTTCTTNCATTTGGTACCAAAACCCAGGAAGGGCTTCATGGTGGGTCTAGCCTCACTGGAGCCCCTCCTTCCCCAGGAGTCTTCCTCTATCTCCCTTTTCTCATCTTTCCTTAGCCTTCCAAAAGACACTTCACCCTCCAAGCTCATTATGTGGCCAGGACCTGACCCAGAGACCTCACCCCATCTAAAGCCATGGTTCTTAGTGGCCTTACTACCTTGTGAGGGGAGCATGAGTTTTATCTTACTTTAACTGGTTGGAGTGGTAAACTCANTCTTTNGCTTACCCTCTAAGCTAACCTCTGGCAGTCAGGAGGTCTACCTTTGCCAGTCCCAGGAGCCATGCACAACACCAGCTGACTCCTTCCTAAGCAGAAAGTAGATGATATCCTGGGACTTCAATTCTGCCTCATACATCAAGGGTCTTTTTTATTTCTTTTTTTATTCTTTCTGATAGTTCCCTGGGAATGACTGAGAAACTCCTGGGAACTTCCTTCTGGCCACATTCCCAAGCTAAGGGGCAATTTAAGAAATAAACTAGCCCTAGCTGGTTCAGACCTACATCATGAAAGATAGACTACCTATTCTTCAAGACATCCCTTTGGCTTGGGGGTGGGGTCAAGTTGGATCTTGATCTGGCTCTAATATGCCCTCAACAGCCAAAACTGCTGCCTAAATTTAGTATATTTGAATCTGCCAAACTTTGGGGAAAAAATATCTCCAATGAAACTGCAAATGATCGAATGTTTCCCACCTTCAAGTCTCCCTTTTATCCCCAACTCATGTCCTTCCCTTTGGTCTGCGTATCAGGTTTTTCTAGCTCAGACTTCTAAACCTAACTCTGTAGACTCTCAGAATTCCATCTGACAGATGAACCCTCTTCCTATCAAACTTCCTCAGGCTTCCTCCCACTGTGCTTCTCCACACACTTTATGTCCCTGTGGAGGCAGGCTTCGAGGTCTCATATATGCTCAAACCAAGCCCAGGGTCTCAGACTACTTCCTGTTGCCCACATATCAAGATGTAGGGCTCTCAGCTCCAGCATCATATCTGCCTACATGCCACCATGTCACACCATGATGACAATAGACTAAACCTCTGAAAATGTAAGCCGCTCCAATTAAATGTTTTTCCTTTATAAAAGTTGCCATAGTCATGGTGTCTCTTCATAGCAATAGAAACCCTAACTAAGACAGAAGTTGGTATCAGTGTCTGGGGTGTTGTTGTGATAGACCTGACCATACTTTTATTTCAACGAATATGGACCTTGGGACTGTGGATTAGAAAAGCAGTTGAAGGCTTTAAGTTCTGCTTAATGGACCATACTAGTAGAAGCATGGAAGATAGTGGTGCTGAGTGTGATTTGATGAACTGTGGGGGCCTTGCTCAAAAGGATACAGAGAAGAATATTAATATGTGGCCTAGAGATCATTCATGTGATACTTTGGTGAAGAATGTGGCTGCCTTGCCCTTGTCCAAAGAATCTGACTGAGGCTAATTAATTCCATGAGGAAATCTTAAAATAGCCTAGTATAGACTCTGTCCTGTTGTTATTAGTGGTAAGTCTAGAAGATTTTTAATGAAAAAGAGCAAGATGAGCAAGGTAAATTACAAAACATAAAATTTAAAAAGAAAAGGAGCACCAGGAAGTGGAATGGAGCTGAATTCTGTATTCAAGGAGATAAACAGATTAAGAAATGGAATAAAAGGAGTGGTGACCACAGGGCAAGATCCCACTCAGCTAAGTTTAGAGAAGGAATTAAAGAAAAGCTTAGAGCCTAGTGTGGTGGTGCATGCCTTTAATCCTAGAGGCAGAGGCTGGTGATCTCTGAGGTTGAGGCCAGCCTGGTCTANAGAGAGTTCCAGGATAGCTAAGCTTAGACAGTGAAGGAAACCATCAAAAACAGAAAGCTGGTGAAGATGTAATTGAGCAAGAGGGCCATGTTCCAGCCCCAACAAGCAAAACTTTGCAGCTTTGGCCACATAGTTCTGGAGTTAAGGACAAAAGAAAGGAGCTATGGATTTTGCTTCCATGACTAAGGAAAGCCACTAAGGCCAAACGTGTATCAGGGGTGTCCCTGAATGGAGGCCTAGAGAAGTCATTGCATGAAGCTGTAATGTTGAAGCCTGGATTGCCTTGGAGAACCCAAGATGTTAGAGATGATAGAGTCATGGGATACCTGCCAAGGAGAGTTGCTAACAAGGAGTGGAACCAGCCCAAGAGAGAAAAGTGTGTTGCAGTCAACAAAGCTGAAAGGAGGTGGAGATCTCAAGAGCACTTGGACATCAGATATGGAGATGTGAAGTTTGGAGTTTGCCCAGATGGTTTTGGTCTTGCTTTGGTCCAATATTTCCTTTCTATACTCCTTTTTCTATGTTTTGGAATAGTAATGTATATCCTGTGCCATTATATGTTGGAAGTATGTAATCTGTTTTTTTATATTTTATAAAAGATTACAGTTAAGAGATTGCATGAATCTCAGAAGAGACTTTGAAGTTTGGAGTTCTAAATAAGTTTTCAAATAACTTTTAAATAAGTTTTAAAATAAGACTGTTATAGACTACAGGAACTTTTGAAGTTGGACTGTATGTATTTTTGCATTATGATATGGCTACAAGAGTTTGGGGTCAGGATGTGGGATGTAGTGGTTTGAAAGAAAATGGCCCCCAAAGGGAATGGCATTATTAGAACATGTGGCTTTGTTGGAGTAGGTATGGCCTTGTTGGAGGAACTGTGTCACTGTGGAGGCAGGCTTCAAGGTCTCATATATGCTCAAGCCACTCCTAGTGTCTCAGACCACTTTTTGTTGCCTGTATATCTAGATGTAGGACTCTCAGCTCCAGCACCATGTCTGCCTGTACACCACCATGTTANATCTTGATGATGATANCAGACTAAACCTCTGAAAATGTAAGCCACCCCAACTAAAAGTTTTCCTTTATAAGAGTTGCCATGGTCATGGTGTCTCTTCATAGCAATAGAAACCCCAACTAAGACACATGAGGAATCATCTATTCTCTTTTTTATGGAGGCCATGGAAACTCTATCTGTCGAATTCTCACAGGTGCCCAGTCTACAAAGAGGAGGTCAACACAGAGGAAAAAGTCCCTCCGTGCTTTGAAGGAAAATGGTCAAGCAAGGCCCTTGACTTATTCTCACATATATGGACCAACTGGCAAAAGAAAGAGTAGAGGAACCAGAGGCTCCTTCCAAGCCTAANTGACTCCTTTGGACCAGATCTTCAATGGCCTCCACCAAAGGTGATTAATTTTAGCCACCTACATAATCTTAAACAACCAGCAGGAAAATATAACTAGGGCTAAAAAAACCAGTGTGTCTCAGGAGAGCAGGCCTTGCACCTCACCTGGGCAGCACAATAGAGCCAATTCTGTTGACAGAGGTGTGAGTGAGCCAGCCCTGAAGTTGTGAGCATGGGAGATCTGTCCCTACCACCCATTGTCATGTGATGGCATGGGAGGGGGAGAGATGATTTCCCCTGTCCATCGATGCCCAAGGCAGGTGGAAGAGCTGNCCCAGAAGTCATAAGAATGGGGGAACTGGTCCTGCCCATCATTGGCTACAGCACATGGGAAAGTGGTCCCTATTCCACACCTGCACAACACAGTGGAGCTGACCCTGAAGGTGTAGGTGTGGGAGATCCGACCCTGAAGACATGAAATTAGGAGAATTGACGCCTCTCTTGCTCATCACTGAAAGGGGTGAACTTGTCAGGACAATGCAGGAAATCTCACCCTGATGGTAAGGACAAGGGAGAGCTGGCGGGCTGACCAATCCTGTAACTACCCAGGCCGAGAACCAGGGTTATGTGTTGGCCCACCCCAACATCCACCCCCATCTNTGATTTGCTGGAACATGTAAAGGGACCAGTCCTGAAGATCCAAAGCTGCAGGATTTCCACAACACAGGGCAACAGCAGGATAACCAAGAGGAGTCCCAGTGAGGGCCCAGCATCAATAGTGTAGCAGAAACCAGAGACCTCACTCAAACCAGACCAATAAATCTTGGCAATGAACACCTGCAAATAAAGATAAATGGATAAAAAGGTTTACTGTGTGACTCACTGTGTCACATTACAGCTTCCATGATGAGATTGATTTTTCCCTTCTCTCTCTTTTTTCTTTCTCTTAGATGTTATTTTATTTTATTTTGGGGGGGTGTTGCTGGGCAGAGGGAGGATACAAAGGAAGGAGGAAATGAATGGGATGGAGAATAATGATGTGAAAGACACAAAGAATAATAAAAAGAAAAAAATACTTGAAAAAAAAATGAGTGTGTTTCTTTAACAGTCCCTAGACATTATGCTTAACCATAGGGGATGTTATTTGGACCACCATTTCTCACTAATGATTCTCTTCTTGATTAAAAAAAAAAAAATCTACCCCTATATAGGACATGACCTCAGCTCAGATCAACACTGCAGAGCCTACCTGCAACTGAAAAGAACAAGCCAAATCAACCATGTTGCCTAAGTAAAGGAGACTGTCAGATTACCCTGCCATCAAATTCACAGGTTTAGGGAAATTATTCAGGGGTGTTGCTAGACAATCTTATTTAAAGAAGAAGAGGAGGAGAAGAAGAAAGAGAGAAAGGAAGGAGAGAAAGAAAGGGAAAGGCAAGTGGACCCCATGGGATTCTCTGTCTCTTTTGAATTGTCATGTAGATGCTTACTTTAACTGGCTTCCCTTACAAAGCTTCTAGGCGCTCACTCCTGCTGCAGGAGTCCCATGTAACCAAGAGCTGATCAGCCAGTTACACAGCTACCTTATCCTTCTATGGGGCTCTGGTACCAGAAAATCATCCATCTTTCTAATGCCAATGGCAAAGCCTGTCCTCTCCCTCTAACAAGGACAAAACTGCCCCAACTATTTTCTATGCCTAGGCACGAATTACAGGAGCACTAACAGTCCCACTTTTTGTTCCACATGTTGCCTCATTCACATAACACTCTCTAAGGATGTGAATTCTCATTACACACGTCTCTTACCTTCTAGTTCTTTGCCATCAGCTAAGTTATATTACAGCCCCTCACACGAACCCTCCTCTACAGCACTCAACTATTACCCTTTTATATCACTCCTTTGGCCATCTCAGAAGCAATTAGAGTGGTCTGTACCCTCAAGCTCCCAAGAGCAGTAAGGATGACCTCTGAGAAAGGGAAAGGAGACACTAAGAGTTAGTCAGATCCCTGATAAGCAGACAAATGCAGGGAGGAGCTGTGACTAGGTAACAAAAACTAGGTAACAAAGAATGACAAACTTTCAAGACAGCTAGCTTCTTCCTTACCTGAGGCAAAAGCCTAACAGCCTAAAAAAAAAGGCCATGTGAAGTTTTCTCAGAAAGGAAAGGCTGTGAGCCAAGCAGACATCTGTCCTTGTTCAAACTGTTTCCATTGGGTCCCTGGGAAAATTAGGATCACTCCAGGATGAATTTTGGCTTAGCAGAGCAGTAGAGGAGCCAGTTTCTGGTGAACTGACTGCCCATTGCTCCTCTAAAAGCCTTTTTAAAAAATTATTGTTATGCAACTTACACCTTNGCAAGTCAATTTCAGCATACCAAAACCTCTTACCTGAAGTCCTTTGAAGGAACCAAATGCCTGAGCAATTCTCAGTCACAAGACCTCTTGGTTTTCCAAGTACCTGCATAACCAAGTGCTGTAGAATATGATTATAAGGTGTGTTACTTTTGTTTATATTGCATTTGTTTAACTCTGTGAAGCTGTGTTACTGTTCCTGTCTAGAACACCTGATGGTCTAATAAAGAACTGAACGGCCAATAGCAAGGCAAGAGAAAGAATAGACAGGGCCGGCAGGCAGAGAGAATATATAGAAGGAGAAATCTGGGAGGAGAGGAAGAAGTAGCCAGAAAAGAAAAAGCCAGAGAAGGAGGAGGACTCCAGGGGCCAGGCACCCAGCTACACAGCAAGTCACGGAGTAAGAGTAAGATTTATGGAAGTAAGAGAACAGGAAAAACCCAGAAACAAAGGTAGATAGGTTAATCTAAAGTTAAGAAAAGCTGGGTAGCAACAAGCCAAGCTAAGGCCAAGCATTCATAAGTAAGGAAAAGCCTCTGTGTATTTATGTGGGAAAGCTGGGGACGGGGGTAGGGGGCTGGGGGAATGCAGAAAAAACAGGCAACAACAACCAAGTTTTCCAAAACTTTGAATCCTTCAGGAAGAACTCAGATAAGCATCAAACACTTCAAACAAAAGGTATCAGTAACAAAAGGTAGTTGAAAGCCCAGGTGATAATACTGCAGAATTCAAGTCATGTGCAATGCTCTGCAGGGTCTCCTGCTACAAAACTGACCAACCCTAAAATGGGAGCTGGGGACAGAATCCCTTCTAGAAGCAAAGACAATCAAAACCAACAGTCCTCTAGGAAAGACTGGATTTTTTTTCAGGTTCCCAAAGTTTCCCTCTACTTTACATGGAGAATTTTTCTATGTCCTCCTGATGGGTGTGTCTTCACTTGTCTCCAGTTGCTAAGCAAGCATTCCCTGCCCAGCTCCTAGTCTGGCTTTCCTCACTCCCTAGCCCCTATCCCCCTGCTTTTATCTCACCAGTAATGATACTGAGAGATATTAGAAATGGCTAATATCTAAACAGGCTATACCTCTCAGCTTTCAGCAAAAACTCACAAAGCATGTTCTTCCCAATGTCTTCTCAGGGAACCTTACCAGTCCTGAAAAAGCCTACTTCCCAAGCCCGTCTTATCTGTTCTTAGACCCTACTTCCCTGTGTCTGNTCCCATCACTTCCTTCCAACCTTACCAATAAAACGTTAGCATCACCACCTTTGCCCTCTTCCAGAATTACCCACCTCACTGGCCTTCACACTTTCAATCTTTGAGTCCTCTTCTGGTTCTCAATATTGCTGGGACCAGAACTTCNGTGTTCNAGGCAAATTACTTATCCACCTCTCCTTACTCAAACCTAACTCTGCTGCCACCTGTTGTGAAGGCAATACAGAGTTCACCTTAGGGTAGGGCCACCATCTTAGACCATCTGCTGTACTCAGTTACAGGAAGAACCTCAGGAATGTGCCATGACAACTTGAACAGATACAGGACAGTATGCTCCTGTAGACATTCTGTCTGCAGTTTATGGCCTTTGAAGATATCTAGATAATCCTGCTGAGCAGTCTAGATAATCCTGTTCAGCATTGTGGTTCCCCACCAGAAGTCTAACCCAATGGTTTCAAATGTGGTTTCATGCCCAAAGTCTANACCAATAGTTTCAAAAAATCACCTTGCCCCATATCCCTTATACCTAATCCCAAGTTGCCAATTTCGGGCTTGCAGTTTTTCCCTATAAAAACTCTCTACACCTAGGCTTGTGGCTGCCACATTTCCCTCCATCTGCCGTGTGGTGGCCCAGGTTGAACTTGACAATAAAAAAACCCTTATGTGCTTGTATCAGAAAACAGCTCCTTGGTGGTCTCTGGGAGTTTTGCGAAACGGGTACAACACTGTCTGCTCCTGAAATTCCCCTCACCTCACTTGAGTTCCTTGACTCCAACATATTTTGTTTAGCTAATAGGCCACCCAACTCATCCCTCTTCTTGACATTCTTTCAGCTCTTAGAACAGACACAACAGGGCTGAGGGTTTATTTACATCAAGTAATGGCTCTGTCTTGCCAGCTCTCTGCAACATTAAAGAAATTTCAGGTCATCTTGGCATCCTTCAGGACCACTCAATTCTTTGACTGCTGTGGTTCTCTGAAATCACAGAAGACTAGGTCTTCGGGCTGCTGTCAATGGGAAGCATTATGCCCTTTCCAGAAACAATGCTGCTTCTACAACAGAAAATCCAAACTGGTTCAAGACGGGGCCCAAAGATTTAGGGACCAGAAAATTCAGCAATAAGCCTCTTTCTCAGGGTGGACTTTTGTTTCCCTCCCATCCTGGATCCTCCCCTCACATACCCCTTTCTTACTTCTTATCCTCACTCTCAAGTTTTTACTCTGTCTTTTAAATTATTTGCAGAAGTTCCTCCTGGATCAAATCACTACCATCACTTGGTCTACTGNAAAGGATGAGGTCACTCCAGACAAAAACTTCCAAACAACAGCCCTTCTGCATGCAGGAAGTAACCAGACAGAAAACAATGTGTGTGTGTGTGTGTGTGTGTGTGTGTGTGTGTGTGTGTGTGTGTGTGTGTACAGCTTTATTTCTCAGATGTTGAGCTATGGGGTTTGGAGGAGCCAACCACTCAGACATATAAAAATCTCCTCTCACCATTTTGAGATCAAACTAAGTCTATTCTTTCATTGCCCTCCAATTTACATCTTACAAATGGGATCTCATGAAATTAAAAATCTTCTGTACAGCAAAGGACACCATCATTCAAATGAAAAAGCAGCCTACAGAATGGGAAAAATCTTTACCAGCTACACATCTGGAAGAGAGTTAATATCTAGAACATACAATAAACTCAAAAACTAAACATCAAGAAAAAAACTTGATTAAAGATGGGGCATGCCTCCATCTGCCATACGGTGACTTGTGTGGAGGGGGAGAGATGCCCCTTGCCTCCACCCCTCACTCTCTGTGGCAGTTGGGAGAGCTGGCCCTGAGTTTATAAGAGTGAAAGAGCTGTCCCTGNCCCTCACCAGCCAAAGCATTCAGGAGAGAGGGCCCTGNACCTTGCCTGGGCAACACAGTAGAGCCCACCCTGTTGGCAGGGGTGTAGGTGAGCCAGCCCCAAAGTTGTGAGTGTGGGAGCACTATCCCCATTACTCTTCTGTCATTCAGTGGCATAAGCCGGAGGCGAGGGATATGCCCCCCTTTACCCTTCATCCCTTGCTGCCTTCGACAGACAATGAAGCTCACCCACCCTCCTACCAGCTGCAGCACTCAGGAAAGTGGGCCCTGCTCCTTGGCTGGGCAGCACAGCAGTGCTGACCATGTTGGCNGAGNTGTGAGTGAGCTGGCCCTGAGTGTGTGAGAGTTGGATAGTTGGCCACATACCCTTTGTCTGCCATGTGGTAGTGAGGGCGATGGAAAGATGCCCTCCTCCCTTGGCCCTACTATCTATAGTAGGCAAGGGAGCTGACTCTTCCCCTTGCCAGCTACAGGTGGGAGAGCTGATAAAAATATACTTTAAAATACATTCTGGGAAGATACTTGAAGCTTTCCAAAATCCATTTTAAAGTTCTAGCTAAAGANCTATGGTACCTGCAAATGATAAATGGATACTATGCTGGGGATTATCAATGTGAATATTCATCCTTTGATTTGAATATTTTATCTTGGTCAATAACTTTTGGCTAAAGACAGCTTGAGGGCCTGTCCTCTCAGTCTCCAGAACCTGTGTCTCTTTGCCTTGGTTTTCATTCACTATCTTGGAGGAGAGGGGTGTTTTCTGGAAACTGTCTGAGTACGACAGCAGCCAGTGACATTGATGTCACAAAGCTAAGCCTTCCGTTTTCAGAATCATCTCTTTGAGGGTCCCAGGACAGGGTTAAGCCAGAGATTATACTTATTGCCTAGTTTTCCCTTCCACAGAGCATGATGAAGTGATATAGAAGTGACATGAATTGATNCTGGTACAATCTTGAAAAATAAGTTAACTTATTCTATTTCGGTATTTATATTTTCCTGTTCTTAAAGAAGAATCAACATGAANTTGTATAAGTTAGAATTGGGTATCTGGGTAATTCTGCATCTATAAATGATGCTCTAACAAGCTCNAGTCAGTGGTNTACCTTACTCAAAGATGTGCATGAGGCTCTATGGAGATGATGGGCTACCNCAGGCCAGGACTGTGCTCAATCTCTGGCCCACAGGGTGCACTCAATAACATTTCAGCAAATTTATAGGACTTTTATTTGCTGACACCTGAGAATCCTGTTTTAGCCAAAAGGTTGGGGAGCAAAGCAGTTACACAGTTTCTTAATTATATCATTCTTTGCAGTATCTGAAAAGGCAGGCAAGAAAATAGTATTATCACTTCTTGACATCTGGAAAAACAGACACTAAATCTTTTTCCATGCATTTGGCCACTCAGATAGTTTGGAAACATGAGCAAACACAGTGGGCTTTGCTGCCTACTCCAACCCTTGTTTAAATACTTTAGTTTCCTGAGTAACTGATTATGATAAGAATCTAAATAAAAGATACCCAAGCTGGTGAAGGAAGCATCATGCATGAACTTCCCTTCCTAGCAACTCAGTAGCCACAAGTGGAGGAACAGATGGATTTAAACACTTCCTCTTTATCAAAATAAAGGGGAACTGATGCGTGGCTGATTTTAAATAAGACTCAGTAAAAGACAGCCCCCATCAAACATTGTTGAAAGATAGTCTGGTCCCCATGTTGATCTTGTCCAGCCACGACCCACCTGTCATTCATTCTGCAGCTGATTTTACATCGTTTTCAGGGGGAGCCTTTATCACAGTTCTATTAGCTTTATCCCAGACAGGGTCAATTTAGCTTCTTTTAATGGGTGGGAGAGAGGCTGTACCTGTGTATTCTTAACCTTTTTACAAATNAATATTTATATTATTCTCATTTATTTACCATTACAGTTTTGTTGTTGTTTTTGTTTTTCCTCAAAGTAAAAGGTGCTCTTTGGAAATAGATCTTACNACCTGGTTGATAAGTTGCTCTGGGTGTGATTTTTCTGGAAAACGAAAACCAGGTTGTCATTACAATGTTTCATGGATAATTTGTAGACTCCATAATGCACAGATCTTTTATTGGCCATTTTCACTGAGCTGTGCCAACATTATCACTGAAATTAAATTTGTGCTCAATTTTAACGCCGATAGGCATGTGTTCCTCCTAGTAGACACAGGTACTCTCACAGAGTGTTTGCATCTTGCACACTAGGATTCTTTCAAACAATGGACCTCTTCCCAGAAACCAGAGTAAACAAAACTCAAGCAGCCATGCAAATGCAGTCCCTATGACAGTGTGACATGTGCAGAAACACACATTAAGAGCATTCGGTCATCAATTAGGGATGAGTGTCTATGACATGCCCAACCGTCCTGGAGAAACGGGAGATAGCAAAGGGGGAGGAGCAAGGCACTGAATGTTACAGACACTACTTTCATGGAGGGGGTGAGCAAACAAACAAAATGCACCACTCTGTCAGAAACCACGAGGAAGAGCATATGATGAGCAGAGGGCATGTGTGCTGTAGGTGGGCACTGGCGAGAAGGCACAGAATAAAAGACTCTCCAGGGAGACTGTNAAATGAAGAAGGAAAACATGTGAGCGAATGTGACTGAACTTGTTTTCTCATTCTCCAGAAGCCCGTGCTGTAAGACTAAAAATAAAGCAATCTGTACACACAAGCACCTGAGACTGTGACTTTACTCTCTATGCAAATATGCTGGATTTATTCACAGGGAGCTTATGAAGTGACGGTAAAAGCCACACAGAAGCCTTTACAGGCTGAACTGTTGGACACGTGTATTTCGTGTGAGAAACGGAGGAAGGCTTTAGGTGGAGGAAGTAGCCTCTTGCTGTCTTGTGACTATTACTTGCTCATCATAGAAACCACAGTGCAGACACGGACTGAGACAGAGACAGGGCACAAGAAAGTGACACCATTGTCTTCAGAGGTAAGTGGTGAGAATTCTCCATTCTTTGGGTTGAGTCTTCCCGTCTTCCCCACTTGGGACTGTGGTGCGATCTGTGTGCTCCACCTTACAGCCTCGGCTCACCCGGAGCTTGCTTCTGTTCATGATTATGTGGAAACCAATTGACAATCTGTAAGAGAATCATAGATCAGGAGGTTTTTAAAATTCCTAAAATATCATCACAATAGCGGGGAAAAATGCCCAGTCTTGATCATATTTATAACTTCTTTAGAACTCTCCTGGGTGATTTTCCTTAGTGTGCAAAGCAATATAAATTTCATTTATGATCCTTTTTTTTAAAGTTTGATTTGCATCACATTCTATCTCTTTAAGTCATAATTTGTTGAAATGTGTCCATGCTTTTCCAAGAATTATCTTCTATCATCATTTGACTTTAAAGAATGGGAAACAAACCTTTAAAATAATATTTAGTTGCTTTTTTATTTTAAAAAATAGAGATCCCAACTTACTGACTCAAAATTAAACATCCAGTGTTTGAAATCAGCACCTTAATTAATAAAGCTTCTTCTAATTCTCTCTTGATCTAAACTTTTCAATTTTCCAGNGCTGAACTAAAAATGTCCCCCTGGACACTATAAAATGAGGGAAGTCAGTATAGTCTTCACTCCCCAGTTGTTAGGGAGAAATGGCTGCTATTACTGGATGCTGACATGTACAAGAAGTTTGTCTCCTGTGGACAGTAGCCCCTCAGTGGCACTCTGCACCCAGCAACTGCATTGTAAAATACCAGAGTTTACACGAANGAGGTGCAAACATTGTGCCTAGATGGGTTGATGGTGGGGTTAAGACACACTCCAAAGGGACTATTGGCAAGACCATGGAAATGTGAGAGCTCAGTTAGGCCATTGTTGTCAAANAAATTATAAAATTGCCTTTGCAATTGGCCATCTGTTGTGGAATCATGGCCAAAATGCAGAATTTTGTAAAGACCCTTATGGAGAAGACTATCATGNTCAAGACCGAACTGTAGAAGGTATAAAGGCAGAGAGCCAGNATAAGGAAGGCATTCCTCCCAATCAACAAAGGCTCTTGTAACCAGATGGAAGATGGTGGGACTTTGTCTGACCACAACATTCAAAAACAGTCTACCCTTCATCTTGTGTTGAGACTTCTGGCGGTGTTAAGATATGGAGACTGCCTCATATTATTCCCAAAAAGAACAAGCATAAGAGAAAGCAGGTTAAGTTGATTGTCATGAAACACTAGAATGTGAATATAAATGGCAAACTCAGTCACCTATGTCGAGAGCTGAATGCCGGGCTGGAGTCTCCACGGCCAGCCACTTTGACAGACATGTGGCAAGTGCTGTCTCACTGCCTGCTTTAGCAAACCAGAAGACTGCTAAGAAAAATATAGGAACTGAAAAAAATTATAAAATTATTAATGCTTCTTATTTGTAAGCTTTCTACCCTTTAAAACTGTTCCAAAGTGTCCTCCCCTTTTATCTGATGAAACCTTTATTCAGATCTTTAATGTAGCANTTTAATTTAATTTAAACCTCTTTCTGACTGATAGTGGACTTTGGATTTCTACGTCTTTCCTACATACAGATTAAATATATTAGACTATATTTTATCTATATTCTTTTAGTCAAAATAAGACACCTACCTATTCAAGCTTAAATTATTTTACCATAACTTACATTCTATGAATACTCACACTAAAACTGCCACTGTGTTGACTGCTTCCATAGTTTTCTTACAATCAGCCAAAAATATCAGCATTATGTAAAGTAAAAATAGCTACAAACCTAATAGAANAGAAGTACACAAGACAGAGTGCTTCTAAAAACTCTATTGAATCTTGACAAGACAAGGTAGGAAGGCTCTTTAAAAAATCCCACTTCACAGATGAGTCTGTCAGATATGCTAGGCCTATAGGCTAAAAATGGATGCCACAATGTTG
>LZPO01008125.1:90379-100648 GCA_001675575.1 Neotoma lepida | reverse complement strand
GCAATAGCAAGATATTTGACTAAAAACACAGGTAATATACTTATTTGTAGTTAAGGCTTTGGATAACTGAAAAAAATCATGATGTTTCTTTGATAATTACGTAATAACTGTATTACTTAACTATGGTGCAATTAGGAGTGGCTCTGAAGATTAGAACATTATAAATGTACCATCTCCATNAGCAAGACTTTCTATGAACGCTTTAGACAGCTATTTTATTTTACTATTTTATATTGTTATATACAGGGTCTTACTATACATTTTTGGTTTGCCTACTATTTGCTATGTAACCCACAGTGGCCTTAAACCCTTGATTCTTCTGTAACAGCCTACCCTATGCTTAGATGAAAGGCTTGTGCTGTCATGTCAGACCACATAATCTCACTTCATACAGGATCCTCCCCCTCCTGTATCACACAATATTGCCATCATGTTGTTNCTAGAATCTAGTTGGAAAATTGGATTGGTGTGTCATACTAGTGTTGAGTATTATGATTTAGACAAAAATAGCCAGAAATAAATACATACATATTGGAATCATGATTCAGTGTCTTTCATTCTGATCATGCTCAGAAGAATAGGAAGGTGGTCTCCTTGTCTCTACTGGCTATCATCTGAGGCCTCCTTAGCTGGTGCACCGTGGAGTGAGTGGAGGTAACAGANGTGGCCCCTGCCTTCCTCTCATCATGCTCCACTTCCTTCTCTTCCCACTTTATTTATTTAATTATTTATTTACTTAGTAAAAAAGCAACTCTGGGTTTCTTTTAAAGTCTTTTCTTTTGAATTAACATGCTAGAATCACCATTTTCCACTTCCACTATTTTCATCTCACCACTGCTACCGTAACCTTCGGATCCAAGCATGCTGAGCACCCAAGTGACCCATAATGATTAGATTCCCACTTTAGGAACAAAGATGTTTATTTTAAACTATAAACAGGCCCGGAGACTTGGCTCAGCATTCAAAAAGTACTTGTTGCTCTTGCAGAGAACCTGGTTTCGGTTCCCAGCANCCATAGGGTGGCTCACAACCATATGTAACTCCTGTTCCAGGGGTTAATGATTTTTGACNGCTGTGGACACCAGGCTCACACATGATAAACATACTTACATGAGGGCAAAACATTAACACACATAAGATAAAATAAATTTTNAAAAATTTAAGCACACACACACAAAAGCTGTGTGCTAACAGATATTCCAACAAGTGAAGGTTTGAGAAGAGTCAGAGGCAATGGAATATGTCTATGGAAGCTGGGCTTAGAAGAGAAAGGGGTATTTGAGTCAAGCCTCAGAGGATACCTAGGGTCCCAAGGCCTCCACTCTTAAGTGTATCAAAGTTTCCTCGAGGCTTCGGAACACATACACTCTTGCTTGTTTCCTGACTTGATTCAAGAGGCTGGAGGAGGACCCTGAGAAGTTTGCATTATTAAAGACTTCCCAGGTGGTGTTGAGATGACAAATGGACCTCACTTAGACTCCCCAGACTACAGTGTCACAAGTAGAGAGAAAAAGGCACAAGAAAAACAAACAAATAAAACCTGCATATTTGCAGATTAGAGAAGGAGGGTTACTCAGCAAAATACACTGGACATGATTAGAAAATCCAGGGTGTGGACTTCCCTAAGAATTATAGGTCGTTATCCAGAAAGGCAGCACACTCAGGGGCACGACTGTGGGACAATTTTTCCGGTGCTAGTTTGTTCTTGATTGGCCTGACTGCAGGACACACATTAAAGGTTTTTGAAATAGTCCAGATGGCATCAAAAAGAGGAGTGTGGAGAATCTGAGAATGTAGATTGTAGGGCTATGCCACAGGGAAGGGCAAGAGCACTCACTGGGCAGACTTTGTTATTCTCAGAGCACTGGGGACACCCACTACCACTCCAGTCTCCTCCCTCTCTGTTCTTCGTAGTAAAGACTTTCTCAATTTGCCCTTTAGGTTAGCCAGCCATAGGAATCAGGCATGCAGGGAGTCTCTCTCTTTCAATACACGCTGGAGCTCCCGTGAGACCAACTCACAGTAGGAGCCATGCCCTCCCGGCATGAAAAAAAAAAAAAAATAGTTGGTTTGAGGTGTGGTGTCTGGTAATGTGATGCCGGAAGTTCAAGAGGGAAAACAGCTCCAAATATTTGCAAAGGAGTCTGAGAGATGCCTGCTGTTCAGAACGAGCAATGTCCACAGAGGCATTAACTGCCCCAAAGTAACAGCTAAAGCCTGGAACATAGAAGTCAAACCAGGGCTGGGGGAGTGGGCGGGGCGGGGCCTGTGACAAACTTTTTCAGGTTAGCGAGGAAAATCAATCCTTGGGAATCACACGTGAAGTTACAAGTACATGAAGCAAGCAAGTTNCTTCACCTGAGCAGCTTCACTAAGGCTTTGTTTATATGAGCCATGCATCGTCAGCACGAAGTTCCTTAGGCTTAGTAACTTAATACAGTTACACAAGAGCAGCCTCAGTTTTACAAAGCTTTCATACTGAATCATTTCAAATTGACACCAGTGAAGAAAAGTTGAGAAAAATCAATGACTTAGAAAAAAAAAATATTTAGAAAGTATTAGAAAAAAATGATTAACAAATGAGTGAAAAAATTAAAANAAAAAAATTGCCAGCCACTGTTTACTCTTTTTTTTCTACTGAAAGCTTTGAAGATCTTGTAAACAGGGGCTGGAGAGATGGCTCAGCAACTAAGAGCACTGGCTGCTCTTCCAGAAAACCCAGGCTGAGTTCCCAGCACCCATAACAGCAGCTCACAACTGTNTGTACCTTTAGTTCCAGGGGATCCAATACCCTCTTCTGAACTGCTGACACATGGTGCACTTGCATACAAACAGGCAAAACACTCACGCACATAACAATTAAAATAAAAAATCTGTCTTAAGAATCTTGAAAGTTTCTGTGACCTTTTCTTTTTTTTTAATTTTTGTTCCCAATTTCTTTTTTGTTAAACTCGGGAGGCTCTTGAGCCTTGACTTGGGAAAGAAATGTTTCAGTTTGAAGAGAATGTGGCTACTAGGAAGAACATGCCATGCCAACAAACAGAAACAGCCTCAGACTGTTTAACCACCGTGGGCATCCCCCCATCAGAAAACCCAGCTCCCAGGATTCAGCTGCAGTTGCCATGGTTATCTCCTATCTAGCTTCATGGTGAGATGCTTACAGTCAGTCCCATGACTCAGTCCTGTCTGCCAAGGTCTGTCAAGACATTTTGTTGTCACAGACTTAAGACATTCTATCATTTTTAAAGTTGCAACTTGATGGTGAAAACTGGGACCAGGTTTTCCCCAGACTTTCTCAAGCTGTACAAAGGAGAATAGGGTATAAACTTCTAGAATTTTCTCCCAGCTCCACTACCAACCTGTCCTCTGCCTTACAACTGTTTTACACTGTTTGAATTTTCTAAAGTAATTTTTTAAAGTACTTTAAAAATGATAGAATGTCTTAAGTCTGTGACAACAAAATGTCTTGACAGGACTTGGCAGACAGAACTGAGTCATGAATATGTTGCCTAGTTGACACATTAATAGTAAATTAAATTGAGCATGTTGGTAGATACAAAACAGTCTCTTTCTATCCCATAGATTTGGCTGGCAAGACAGAGTTGGAGCAATGTCAAGCCGATGCGGTTGTGGACACACTGGACGACTTCATGTCACTTTTTCCATGGGCAGAGAAAAATCAAGATGTAAAAGTAATGTGATGAGCTTATTATCATAACTGTCATAACCCTGTATCACCCCCAGAAATTGCACTGCAGGGCTTTAAAAAGCTATTTTTAATTATGTAATATGTGCTATTACATATGCATAATGTGTACTTTAGAAAATGAATTTATACTAAACTATAAGGCCAGGTCAATGATTTCCTGCCCATACTTTATGCTAACTCTGCCTCAAATGCTTTTTAAAAATGTCTGTGCATGTGAAGCTTTGAGAATGTGTGTGTGCCATGTACATCAGGATCCTGCAGAGGCCAGAAGAGCNTTTGGATTCCCTGGAATCAGAGTTCCAGATGGTTGAGAGCTGTCATGTGGGTACTGGGAACCAAACCTAGGTCCTCTGCAGGAGCAGNAAGTGCTTTTACNCACAGAGCCATCGCTCAAGGCCAACAGATCCAGTTTATAATGCTTTCCCCTCTTTTCTGGGAACAAACACACCTTTCTTTCTTCCTTTTCTTCTCTCTTTTTGAAAGTTTATTTTGCGTGCACATGCGTATTGTTGTACATAGCACTCAAACCATAGCATGGCTGTGAGGTCAGAGGACAGCCTGAAGGAGTCAGCTCTCTCCTTCTACCATGTAGGTCCCTGGGATTGAACTCACATCAGCATGTTTGGTGGCAAGTATTTTTACCTACTGAACCATCTCACCAATGAGCTCTCTCTCGCTCTCTCTCTGTCCCTTTGAAATAATGTCTCATTGTGTAGACTACAGAATGTGTACATCATATTTCTGTAGCATAGACAAATATAATTTGATTTAGAAATTTTAGACAGCTCTTATAGACTTCTTATGGAATCTGTAAGATTTTTTTTCTCTTTCTTCCTGTTTTTATTAGACAGTTTTTTTGGTAGGTGAGGCTAGCCTCTAACTCACTATATAGCTGAGATGACCTTAAACTCCTGGTCCTCCCAAGTGCTGGAATTACAGGAGTGTACCACCACAGCTAGCTCAGAATTTATCTCTTCCTTTGTCATCTTCTCTGTTTCTTTTCCCCTAAGCTCTCAACATGGTGATANTAAAATCTTTGAGCTAAATTAATATTCTATGATTATGTAGCTTTGTATACGCAAATACAAACAAACTGTGTATAGCAGTGTATTTCACTAATGCTTCCTTTCTTATTTTTTCTCCTCAAAATCAGTAACTGTGTTTTTACTTTTGCCTAATTCATTTTACTTTTTTTTTTCCTAGAAACTTTCCACACTATCTGGTAGAATTTCCCTCAAAGTCAATGACGTCAGCCTGCCTTCTCTTTCCAGTGTTTCTGGGTGCAGTTGGCTCTCTGGCACTTGGCTGAGCTTTCTGGCCTTGAAGCCTCCCCTACCCTGCAGCTTTGTGGATTTCTACAGAGCCATTGTCTCAGGCCTTCCTGTCACCACTATCCCAGCCAGGCCTTTCTTCTGGGATTGAGTCTTGTTTCCAGGGTGATGCCCACTTTCTTGTACATTTTTTTTTTTTTTGAGCATGTCCTCTAGGACTTTAAAGATTCCATCACTAAGAGAAGGTATGATGGCAACAGGATGTACAGACTTCTCCATCCTGTGTCACTGCTTCCATCAGGTTTGGTTTCCCCACACACATGGCACACACTTACCATCCTGAGGCTTTGATTAACATCTGAATGCTTCTTTTGGCCCTTTCCTGGTTCAGCCTCTTGTTTTGTGTTCTTGTGTTTGTGAAACAGTCCGCCAATCGCTTTACTGATCACAGGAAGTCAAAAGTTTGATGCTTTATTAGTTTGCAACCTTTTTCAATTTANTTTTCACCTGGTTCCATAGTTTGGTTGATGTCTCGGTTAGTTTTTCGTTTCNGGTTTGTCAGCCTGACACAAGTTAGAATCATCTGAGAGGAAGGAACCACAATTGAGAAAGTGCCTTCATAAGATTGGATTGTAGGNAATGCTGTGGGCATTTTCTTAACAAGTGATTGATGGCNAGGGCCCGACTGGTTGTGAGTGGGGCTAAGCCTGAGGAGGTGGTCATGGGTTCTATACAAAAGCAGGCTGAGGAGGCCATAGGAGTAAGCTAGTAAGCAGCAGTCTTCCATTAGTTCAGTTTCTGCTTCAGTTCCTGCTATCAAATTCCTGTCCTGACTTCCTGTCCTAACTTCCTTTAGTGACAGAGTGTAACCTGAGAATTGTAAACTGAAGTAAATCCTGTCCTCCCTACCTTGTTTTTGGTCATAGTGTTTACCACAGCAATAGAAACCCTAAGAGAGTTGGGTAAAGAATTCTGTGTCACAAGCAATGTTTTATTAGCATTTGAAGACACTACAGGCTCTTAGCTGGTGACAAGTTTAAATCAATCTAATATTTTCTCTAAAGTTCTAAATGTTTTGAATGATGAGTTTTGCTGTATATAGGGGCATACACCTTTAATCCCAGCACTCTGGATGCAGAAGCAGGGTGATCTCTATGAGTTCAAGGTCAGCCTGNTCTACATAGGAAGTTCTAGACCTGCCAAGGCTACATATTGAGAGCCTAGCTCACACAATAAATAAATANAGATAGAGATGAATATAGAAATAGAAAAGAAATAGAATGGTGAGTTTGGGCACCATCNTGTTTCTTTCTTGTGTGTGTCTGAGTGCACATATGTGTACACATGCCGGTGTGGGCCAGAGGTCAACATCCAGTTGTTTCCACAATCCTTCCCCAGCTTATTCATTGAGACAGAGATATTCACTGAATCTGGAGCTCACTAATTCAGCCTGACTGATAGGCCAACAAGCCCACACACCCTCCCATTTCTGCTCCCCAGTGCTGGGGCTACAGCTGTGTGTTAGAGAGCCTGGTTTCTCCACGGGCTAGGAATGGCCCTCACAGACTTGTGTGTTTGCATACTGGGTCAATAGGGAGTGGCGCTGTTAGGAAGTGTAGCCTTGTTGGAGGAAGTGTGTCACTGTTGGGGTGGGCTTGGAGGTCTCATATGCTCAAGCTATGTCCAGTGTGGCACACAGTCTCCTTGCTGCTGGCAGATCAATACGTAGAACTCTCAGCTCACTTTCCAGTATCACGTGTGCCTGCATACCGCCATGCTTCTTGCCATGACAATAAACCTCTGAAACCATAAGCCAGCCTCTGATAAATGTTCTCTTTGTAAGAGATGCCATGGTCATGGTGTCTCTTCACAGCAATAGAAACCCTAACAAAGACAGGATCCAAGCTCAAGTCCCCATGCTTCAGCAGCAAGCATCTTATCGACTGAGTCATCCTCCCAGCCTAGCACCGTCTTCTTTGGACCCATTCAGCCTGAGACTTTGTTTGAAAAAGTCAAAGAAATGTCCTTGAATTCTTTTAAAATTNCTCCACTATTCTCTCCCCGTTTTGTTTGTTGTTCTTGTCACATAGAACCCCTGTGGCTGAGAGGCTGCGATCTTCTCTACCTTCCATTTTTTGCTTTTGTGCTTTCAGAAGGACATCCTCAACCAGAGTTCTAAATTCTCACCTTTTTAATAGAATATCTTTTATTTCTTGGCAACTTCATACATGTATGTAATTATCTTGATCATGTCTACTGCCTCCCACTTCACTGGACACTGCCTGACACAACTCTAGATTCTTGTTGTATAGTGCTTTTACTCATGAGGGTATTTTATGGATATAATGCCATCTGCCCACCCATTGCTTGTCTGTGCAAAGTTGCTTTACTTCCAGGTTGCTAAAGTCCCTGTCAGGGGTTAGGCCATCCTCTAAAGACATCCTCAGTAAGTCATCCATGGTAGACTGCAGGANTGTGGTTCATGTGAAGCTGTACACGTAAAGAGAGTTTACTGATTTTGAATGTTACTTTACTATTTTGGATTCTTCCAATGTCTCCGGCTCCCAGTGTCTCCTGCTGTGATGGGAAGAGTACCCGCAGAAACTGTGATCTAGAGGCAGTGGGAAGAGACACACGGTGGCTTCAGAATTTACTGCTCAGTGTGAATACACTCATCCCATTCTTTTATTCTTAATACGTTTTTCACGGTCCCCCTGTCCAGGAAGCTATTTTAGCCCCTCTAGCCTCCTGTAGAGAAGGATGGGATCATGTCCATTAGCCCAAAATGAAGGAGAAACCTCTTGAAACTGTTCACCACCAGTTCTCAGTTTCCANCAGTCTCAGCTTCCTGCCTCCTCAGTCCATGTTGTAGCCTGACTGTACAGAGGGTTAGTTTCTGGCTTTCCCNTGCTGGTTCACCCACTCACCTTTACAGCTTCAAACTCTTTTGCTCTCATCCTCTCTCCTCTTTTCTACCTCCATATAGGTTTCATCTTGTAAAGCATGTGCACTATTAATGAATTGGGATGGAAATAAGCTTGTGTATAAATGCCACATCCATCACCTTTATCCATTTTCTTTATTCCGTCCCTCTAGTGACTTCCTTTGGGATAATTGCTACAATCTCATCTTAAAATGTAGTTGTCACATGATTACTTCAACAGGAAGTGTCACCATGACAAATAACAGGTTTTATTATTTAACCGACTGTGGCAGTGCCCTCTAATGGCAAAAACTAACTGTTCACTGAATCATTGCCAGGACCCTGCATTATCAGATCCTACTGCCAGGGGCCGCTCTCGTCCCCTTGACGTTATTTATGTCACTGTTACGCTATCTTTTGAGATGAAAACTTCCAGAGTAGTTTGGAAGGTGCTCAGAGTCAGACAAGTGTAAGAATGTGACCTGAGACCACCTGACAAAACTCTGGAACCCATGGTCTGATCACACAGAGCTGGACTGCTACAGTAGGAGTAACTCTGTAGAACTGCCACAGGCCTTACTTACCAGGTGAGAACAGGAAGCCTCAAGTGTGTAAATACCTTGAGTTCAGGTATTTAGGTGGAAAGTTCTGTGAAAGGAATGCAAACCATGGTCACTCTCAGACTGCACAGTCTTAACTCCTGGGTGTGATGTCACAGTACCAGCAGCTGCCCTAAACACTTCATACAAATAAGAATTATAAATTAAAGGGACAGCCCAAGACCAAAAGCCACAGCCCAGAACAACCAATGTGACTCTCATCATTTTACTCAAACACTTGCATTCTAAATAATATTTACATAGTTAGGATCTTGATTGGAGATATTTGGACATATTTGTATATATAAGGGATATTACCAGAAAGGAGAGTGGAGGAGGCGGGGGGGAGAAGCACAAAGTCTTGATTATGTCAGCTTTGATAACATAAATGTAAAAAGACTTTTTGACCTAACATACTTGGGCTCTGGAGTCTTATGATGGACTTGAATCAGATTGCCTTCTTACCACCGACAACTCCCTTTTCACAGATTGAACTCTTTGAGTGTGAAGTACAGATATAAGGGAGGCTCCTTCGAAGCATGTTGAGAGCATTCAGTGACAGTGTATATAGATATAACAAGGTGGAAAGTGTTTACTAAACATCAGCTTTTATTAAGATGTTATAGAGTGTGTTAATTTGCCCTTATATTTGTCAGGTGTGATATCTATTTTACATATCCTCATAAACACACAAATACATCATGCTCCCCAATATAAAAAGAAAATGTATNAAGATTTTTGTCTGGACCTCACTAGGCAATCTGCCACCATCTCAGCTTGCCTTTCCCTATTTTCTCTTTCTGTGGCTGAGGATCCACCACAGAGGACACATCCCAGAGGAGAGTATCTCTGGCCATTGGTGATAAAACTAATATTCCAGCTTTGTGAGTAACACGGTGGTTGATGCTCTTACATATCTCAAACCAGGTTCAGAAGACATAGAAACTCAGGTTCAGGCACAAATTATGCAAAAGAAAATGTTGCAGAGGCACTGACAAGAACTACGGACTATGCCAGCAACAAAAAGTTTTAGTTTTGCATTATTTGGGCAGCAGGGTCAGTTGCTGCCCCCTTGTGGTGAAGTGGCAATTTCAAACTCAAAATAACTGCAGAGATGGTTGGTAGTACATTCTTTTTGGAGAGACAGAGTCTTGCTATGCAGCCCAGACTGGCCTTGCANCCCTCCAGCCAGCCCCTGCCTCTCCAAGTGCTGGGATTANAGGTGTGGGCCACCACACAAGTCTCCTTGAAAATATTATCATTATATGTGCTCAAAGAAATGCACGAGATAAAACAACTGCTAATATTTCTGTATTTATTGCTAAAAGCCCATTTCCAATTTTAAAGGATTAAATGAAACCATGTGTCTCTGAACATTCGTCACTAGCACAGCCCTTGAATTTATTACAAGTATTTATTATTTGGCTATCCAATGTGTCTATATTTGTTTCCTTGCCTGAAGAACAGTGTGGAGGTGGGAGATACACAGAACAGGGATAATCCCTTATGTTCCGATTTCAATACCAAATGGCATTGGTAGTAAGGATTTGAAAATAGTGAGAAACAGAAAACCTTTAACATCCTTCTCAGGCATAAAACCAGCTCCCAACTTTCCTGAAGGAAGACCAGAATTTTCTTATTCCTTCAAGTCAAAGAGTGGCCACCTAGAGTGAACAGGAAACTTATGGGGCTAGAAATGTATAGTTTAGTGACAGTGTGTTCATCTGGCATGCACAAGACCTCTCCAACACACACACACACACACAC
>LZPO01008125.1:42192-60678 GCA_001675575.1 Neotoma lepida | reverse complement strand
CTGTAATCAAATCTCCCTCCCACTTATTTTGACAATTTCCTGAGAACACCAACCACCTATTTACTGGTAAGAATGTAGAAGTATTCAGAACTCTAAATGTAGAATCNGACAAACATCTCTAGGCTGGAAGTTCTCTTGCCTGCCATAGAGAGAAGCGCTACTTTAAGATCCCCTGTGTTCAAAAGAAAATGAAGAAATTGATTATTTGGAAGTGGCTTTGCTGCTATAGGGAAAAAGAATTCGCCCGATCATTATGATTTCTTCAGCGTGAAATGAAGTAAGGTCTACATCTGCTGTGGGGAAAGCTAATTTCAACATGATTTTCAAAGGATTGAAAGGACAGAAGCAGAGATGCCAGGACTGCATATAATTAGGGTGATATTAAAAAATGTGGAGCTGGAGAAGCTTGTCTGAACAATGCTCCACACAAAGACGAGATTTGTCATCCAACCAAAGCTCATGTCTTCTAAGCATGTTATGGATCCTAAAAACATTATTATTAATTATTTCAATAGAACTATTCAAGTTAAATTATTTGCATTGATAGCATATCATGGCTTTTTTTNNAAAATACTATTGTCAAAGGTCCCAGGTCCTATTTAAAAACAGAACAGAAAGCCTATCCTGTCAAACAAGATAAGGACTTTTATAGATTTAGCTTGGAAAAGACAGCCAAAATACTGTATGCTGAAAAAGTTAGAAATCTTATCAGTGAGAATTTAAAACTGACCAATTCCATAACAACTGAAGCTTTAGTAAGAAAAAAACCACGAAACAATCTCCAACATGCTTATTCTAAAATCTGAACTAATTAAGCTGAGATTTGGTGCCACTGTTCCTTACATCATTACATTTTAACCTTAAACATTTTAACATTGTGAAATAATGAATATGAATAATAATTTTAAAGTACATATGACAAGTTTTATTTTTCTCTACAAAGATTTTATTTTTTTAATGATTTGTTTTTATTATTTATGTATATGGGAGGAGAGGGGTATGTGAGTGCCCACAGAGGCCAGAAAAAGGCATCAAACCTCTGGAGTGAGACGGATTTACAGGCATTTGTGAGCTGCCTGATGTGGGTGCTGGGGACTGAACTCAAGTCTTGAGAAGGAGCAGCAAGCACTCTTAACAGTTGAGACATCTCTACAGCCCTGATACCATTTATAACATGAATTCTGAAATGTCTGTACCTCTAAAGGCAAAGTTTCTCCTCTTACAATTCATACCAATTTGCAATGGAAAACTACATACTTAGCATTAGCATTGCTTCCGTGTATACTTGGCCACAAAGGCTCTGCTCTGTTAANAGAAAGATCTAGGGCTAGGGATGTAATGCAGCACTGTACTCAAAGAGGGATGCCTGGGTTCTATCCCTGGCACCATCAAAGCTAAATAAAAAAAGCAGATGTGGTAGTTAGTGTCCGGAAACTGTTAACCCTTGTAAGTCAAGGAACAACTGCAAATATTTCTCTGCTGCAGCTGCAAAGGCTGGCCAGTCCGAGTAAAAACTGGGGGTACAACTCGGACTTTGATCCAAGGAGCATTTCATTAAAAAGAAAAATGTCATAAAGAAACCCATCACTATTTATAATTAAACTATGGCTTAAAAACCTTAGTCTAAGGGCAAGGAGAGTATTACCTGACCACACTATTTAGAAGAGGAATTTGTGAATGTGGGTTGAGTTTTTAGTGATGCAGTAAAGTACTCAATGTTCAACTCCAAGTTATGATAAAGTGGACTCAACTGGGAAAGTCTGGCAGAGTGAAGAACTCCCCACGTCCACGCTGAAGAACAAGCAGCAGCAGCAGCTCCAACTACACTTAGGAGATGACTTTGCTGACATAGTTCTGTCTACGAAACACACAANGGGCTTCTTTTGTGGGAGCTGCATCACGTTTCCCTACACCACCACATAGCACCCTAGAAGGGCACAGAAAAGATTCGAGCTTACTATTAAAGGCCAATAACCACATCTTTTTCTGTTTGCTTCGTACTATGATTTTGAACTATTAACCAATGATCATCAGCAAACATGCTTTGATCATTTAATTAGAAAANTACAGGTGTAACTAAAAGCAACAACTAAGGTCACCATTTTGCCAAAACCCTAGTGCTAAAGACAATAAGAAAACAAATGTAAGAAACATTTTCCACAACCATCAAAGTACAAATATTCTAAACAATCTCTCTCTCTCTGATTGTCCCCNTCCCATGGCCCAAGCTAGCCTAGAACTCAAATGTAGCCAACACTGCCCTCAAACTCATGATGATCCTCTTGTCTTGGCCTCCCTGCTGGGACTCCAGGGATGAGGCATCATGCCTGGCTCTAATTTGCTTTTAAAGTTGTGCAACACTGCATAGTGTAGAGCTACCATAATCTATTTTAACTATTCCTTGGTTTTAGAAACTTGGACTATTTTCATGGTTTTGCCACCACAAAAAGTATAACAAGCCAAGTATGGTGGTGTGGTGAAGTACAACTATAAACTCAGCACTGAGTAGGTGAGTCTGGAGGACTGCCATGAATGTGAGACCAGACTAGACTTCAGAGTGAACACTAATCCGGCTAAGTAAGCCTGTCTCAAAAACAAAAAGAATAAAAACAAAATAAAAAACAAGAAAACATCAAAATAAGCAATTACAGATATTTCCTGAAAAGGAAATGTTCTGAACANCTCTACATTTCCAAACTACTTAAAATTAAGCAAATTATTAGAAGAAATTAAAAATTTACTTTTTCCTACCACAATCCTCGAATACCACCATATAAGCAGTTCACAATGACAAAATGCCACTTGAGTATTTACTGATGGTTTGATGGTTCTGCAGGTTTAGCTTTTGCCAGGGCTCTGGCAAGGTATTCTACTTTTATTGAGTAGCATCTAGAAGACTATGTAGAGTTACTATCTGCCATGTACTCTCTCAGGTGTTTCCAAGGAGACTGAAAAATCTGAGCTTTTCAAACTAGTTAAGAAACACAAAGAACAGCCAGACGGTGGTAGTGCACGCCTTTAACCCCAGCACTTGGGAGGCAGAGGCAGGTGGATCTCTGGGAGTTTGAGGCCAGCCTGGGCTACAGAGCTAGTTCCAGGACAGTTAGGGATGTTACACAGAGAAACCCTGTCTCGAAAAACCAAAAAAAGAAAAAAAGAAAAGAAACACAAAGAGGAAAACACTCAGTTTACAGAAGCATGGTTAAAACCACCCTTATAGCTTCTGTGAATACNCATAAAACTGTCTGTTAGCAGATAAGAAGACAAAGGTTACATAAGACTACATTATGACACCATAGAATAAAATACCCTGCTGGGGAGAACACAACCAATGAAAATACACCTGTATACCACTATATGCCACTGAGAAAACTTAGGGAGTTTGTTTCTAACCTTAGTTGCTGAATCACATTTAATTTCCCTAGCCACAAGGCAAATAAATGTTCAGATACTTTATACAAGATCAAAATAACTATGTTCAATTAATGATACCTTTGGTTTAGAATGGAAGGCTGCTCTATGTTCCATCCGCCTCCATTTCCGGTGAGCATGGTAACTTGTTTGGTCAATTTATTTGAAATGTCTTCACATTTGTTCATAAGTCTTATAACTACATCCCTTTCTTGAATTAGNGTTTTACAATTCCATATCAAATCTTCAGATAGACCATTGACTTTGGACATCTTTGTAAACTATGACATAAAAAGAAAAANAGTTTAACAGTTCAAATCTAGTAGCAGAATGCCATTTCTTTTCTACTTACCTAATTAATTTAAGGTTTCATNCCATGACTCAGACTAGCCTCAAAACTGTAACCTTCTCACTTCTGCCTCCCAAAAACTGGGTAACAGGAGTGCACAAACATGCTGGGCAGCCAAGTTCCTTCTCTGAGGGGAGAAAAGCTTGTAAAGCCTTGTGACTGAAGCGCTGAGGGAACTGGCTTCTCATATCCACATCTGAATTCCTATGTACTTCACTCTGATATCCTGCCACTTCTAACACAGTAGGTCTCTTTCCNTACAAAATACATCATCTCCAATTTATCACTCTGATACTGACAACAACTGTTTCCTTATATTAGAAATATGAAATTTTCATATTTCCAATCAGTTAATTTTTTCTCCCAAAGCACAGCTTCACCCCTATTGGTAAAGATAACAGCAAAATGTACTGTGGGTCTAAACTCACTTCCATTTCTGTTACTTTCTGTGACGATTGAATATTAAGATTATCCTTAAGACATATCTATCAAAGTACAACCCTATAACAGTTATTTGTCATTCAACATATCAAACTATTTATTTGTTTAATTAATTAATTTTTGAGGCAGGCTCTCATTATATTGCCTTGGCTTGGAACTCATAAAGATCTGCCTGTCTCTGCCTCCTTAGTGAACGGCATTAAAAGCATGCATCATGACACAGGCTATTATCTTACTTTTAAATTGAGATTATTAATTAGAAAAGTATCATAAAGAAAAAGATAATTTTATAGATCTAAGTGCATGCCTCAGTGGTAGAGCATTTGCCAACATATGAAAGACCCTGGGCTTGATCACAAGCAGCACACACACTAGCTAATTATGACCAATTTAGTAATTACATAAAACTCTTTAAAACCCACTATAATATAGCACCTGTGTAAATGATTGTGTGAAATTTTAAAGAATGTTTTCACAAGGAACCCTTAATCGAATTTTTCATGCAGATAGCTGAAAACCTACACCAGAAGAACAAAGCTGAATTATTGTTTGAAGGATGAAAAAGCTCAGAAGCCACTTGACAGCTTGCTGAGACGCAAGAAAAAACCCCACAGTCCAGAGCTGAAAAGAGAAAGCTAACACANAACCATGTGNGAGATTAAAAACACATCATTTTGATTCATATCACCATATAATAGTCACCATATACTTCCAAGTTACACTAAGTCATTCTGTGGATACAGTGTTTCTAAATGTAATAAGAAACCCACACAATAGAAATTCAACAGTTCTGAAACATTTTTGTAAAAAAATAATTTTCATTTCTGTATTAGAGTAAGTTGGTAGGAGACAAATTCTCTAATCTATTCTACAGGATTTGTGTTAACACAGGTCTCACAATGTATCAGCTGGCTGGCCCAGAACTCACTATANAGATCTTGTGACCTTTAACAGAGATCAGCCTACCTCTGGCTCCCCAGTGGAGGGATCAAAGGCATGTGCCACCATGCCCAGTATGTCACAAAAGGGAACTGTGAAACACTGATACACTTGTCCTTTGTTTTTCAAAATATTTTATTTTGTGCATGAGTGTTTGGCCTTCATGTATGTGCCCTCCATGTGTACAGTGCCTGCAGAGAGCATNAGATGGCATCATATAACCTGGGACTGGAGTTACAGACAGTTGTGAGCTTCCATATGAATGCTGGAAATCAAAACTGAATCTTCTAGAAGAGCAGTGAGTGTTCTTAAACACTGAGATGTCTCTCCAATGCCCCAAATACTGATACTTGCATATCACATTTCTACCAGGACAATATTTACACAATCACTAGATTACCCCTTGCCCTCTTGGTTCAGTGGGAAATTATCCATTATCAGTAGGGGAAGAGTTTCTATTGGAATTCATTAAAATATGAATTTTAAAACGGCATAAAAAGTCATAGAGAAAAAATTTGCACAGGACTGATCTAGGCCCTCTGTATATATGTTATAGTTGTGTGGCTTGGTCTTCTTGTGGGACTCCTAACAGTGAGAGCAGGGACTGTCTCTGACTCTTTTGCTGGCTTTTGGGACCCTATTCCTCATACTGCCTTGCCCAGCCTTAATACAAGGGGAGGTACCTAGGCTTACTACAACTTGATATGCCATATTTAGTTGATATCCGTGGGGCCTGCCCTTTTCTGAATAGAAACAGAGGAGGAGTGGAATGGCGGGGGGTGGGGAGGGTCGGAGGACAAGGAGGGGAACTGCAGTCAGGATACAAAAAGAAAAAATAATAAAAAAAAATAGAGGGATGAGAGGGGGACCTGTGGTTGGTATGTAAAATAAATAAAAAATAAAAATGAAAAGAGCAAAAATCCTCATGACTACTGTGCAGTTTGTTGAAGTTTGCGTTTGAGAGAAAACCTCCAAAATTAACTAGAAATCAAGAAGGAACATATATTGTGTGTAAAAAGTATATGGTACATTTTACTCAACAACTCATAAAATCCAACAATTCTGGATCCATAAAATGTATAATGTCATAAAGCTGCACAAAAATCCAAGTCTGTGCTTTTTTTTTTAATGTAAACAAATATATTCCCTCAAATACCTCTAAGATCTGAAGCCAAGAGCTGGAGAGACAGCTCAGAGTTAAAGAGTACTTGTTACTTTGTAGAGGACCCAAGTTTGGTTCTCAGTACCCACATCAGGTTTATAATTCCAGCTCCAGAGTATCCAACACCCTCTTCTGACCTCTGCAGGCACCCATACACATGTACATGCAAACATAGACATAAATGCATACACATAGAGAAAAGGTAAATATTTTTTAAAGCTCAAAATAAGTAATATTCTTTTCAGTAAAGTGATNTNAAATGATATTCTTTTCAGTAGCCACCTACTATTTATTATATAAATATTATGGGGATTTGTCTGTTTTGTTCTTTAGTGAATATGACTAACTGGTAAAAGTATCTGCTATATAGAAACAGTTCCTCCCTCACATGTTTCACTGCTATTAGGAAAGACAATCTAAGTGTTAACAAGAAAGGATGAATTTCCACAGGTCTGTATCACAAGAGGACTACTGAAATATAGAAATTCCTTTCAGTGCAATAAGCCCAGATATGTAACTAAAGAACTGTTCTAACCACAAGATCAACATGTCAGAGCCTGGAAGAGCACAAGATTATTTTCAACCAGCAAGTGGGAAATCACAGAGGGCCCACTCTGATGAACACTGTAAAGCAATTGAAAAGTTTTAAGTCAAAAAGGTTAAGACTTCTTATTTTAAAAGAACACTGTGAAAGCTTGACCCCAAGAAGCATTAAGCCTGGTAAGTTTCTTAGTTTTATCAAAAATTACTTATTTCGAGGTCTTGTGACACATGCTTGTAAATGCAGCACTTGGGAGATGGAGATAGAAATTTCAATTATACATTGAGCTAAGGTCAGCATGGGCTACATGAGACCCTATACATACTTTCACTCCTTGTGGTCAGAAGGCCAAAGCAAAAGGATCAAGAACTTGATGTCAAGGTAGGCCACACAGCCTTGTCTAAAAAAATTAAAATTAAAGTAAAAGGGACTCATGAGATGGCTCAGCAGTTACGAGCACTGCCTGGCTATTCTTCCAAAGGATCTAGGTTTAAATCCCAGCACCCACAGGGGACAGTTGGCAGGTCACAATTAGAACTCTGCCTCCAGAGAATCCAACACCCTCTCTTCTGGCCTCTATGGGCACCAGGCACACATACAGTACACAAAGATACATGCAGGCAAAACACCCATACACATAAAAGAATTAAGGAAAAAAAAGTTTAATTAAAGAAAAAGGAATATTGTTAAGCACCAAAATTGTGTTATTACAAATTCTGTGTAGTAGAAAGGTGACAGTAATTCTTGGTGTAAAGTGCTTAACTCTAGTCCTGAGTATAAAAAAATAAAAAACATAGCAACATGGTATGAAATACATCAATGAAAAAATGACACTGAAACTATCTTAAGTGGTGGGTCTCTTGGTAGAATTTTGAATAAACTACATTTTTCATTCCTACAGTGTTTCAACTTTACACAAATAAAATCATCTTCAAAAGCAACATTTATTCAGGAAGAATAAAGAAACATACAATTCCTACTTACTGGTTACATGCAAAAAGACTATCAACATGACACTGATTAGCACCTCTCATTAAAACCTCAAGGAGCATCCCAAGAACTTTTGTCTCTGAAAGGCAGAGTCTGGGGGTGCGGACCTCTGCCCTGAGTTTGAGGCCTAGGACTGAGAAGAGAAGGGAATGGTAGACCCTGGAACTGAAGTACCTCTCTCCTGCCACAATGTGTCACTCTTACAAAACAAATACTTTTGAATTTTTCTAAGAGGAGGAAAATTGTTTAAAGGCAAATTTCCAAAGTTACTTAATTCCTACTCAAGAAGCAGCTTGAGCACAGTCTTACTCATTATTACATTTATCTGGCAGCAGCCTACAAACTACTCAGAATGCATTTGTAACTTAAGTAGAAGTTTATCAAACCTGTACATATTAAAACAAAGCCCCAGTGAAGTAATCTTTAAATTAATGAAGTCACTCTATCTCAAAGAAGAAATAACCATTTCAGGGTTTTAAGTGACATGCAGACAGGCATTTTACAGAGTCAAACAAAGGAAAGCCAGGCACCGGTTCCGTGACTCACTAGGAGACAAAGCAGCACTGGCAGAACAAAGCCTTGGAGAGGAGCTGAGCCTGCTTAAGCAATGTTAAATCACATCTACACTGAACAAAGCATTTATAACAGAGATACAGATGTGAAGATGGTAGGTAAAGATTCATGAAGCAAGCTATTCATAAATACTACACTGAGCAGTATAAATACACATGCATTTTGAACAAAGTATATTTTATTTATTTAGAGACAGAGACTCCTAGAGCTCAATATGGCCTGAAATTTGTTCCATGGCCAAGAAGAAACTTGAACTTCTGATTCTCCTGTTTCTAGATCTCAAGTGCTATGATTCTAGGTGTATGCAACCATGTCTGATTTATTTGGTGTTATGGATTGAACCCTGGGCTTCATGTGTGCCAGGCAAGCCCTATGACAATTGAGTTATATATCTCCAACCCCCATAAATACATATTCTAATTTGCATATAAGAGTGCAATTAAAGGGGTCGGGGATTTAGCTTAGCGGTAGAGCACTTGCCTAGCAAGCACAAGGCCCTGGGTTTGGTCCTCAGCTTCAAAAAAAAGAAAGAAAGAAAAAAAAAGAGTGCAATTAAAAATACAATATGGACATAATGTACCCTTAATCTATTTTATACTAGGCTAGAAAGACCAAAATTCAGCAAGTAATTGGTGAACTGATGGCATCAAATGTGAACTTTGCCAATAAAAACTCCATTTTTATCACTTTAACAATACTGACTTTTAAACTAATGCAATTTTTGGCTTGCTATATTTCAAAGGCTGCTAGACTTAATGCTTTAGGTTCCTTATATNAGCAAGTAAAGTATTGCTACTCTAAAACAACAATAACAACAAGACTTTGGGTAAAAGAGGGAAACCGTAAAGGAAATGTAACATTATTGAAATCACAATACAAGGAAAAAGAAAGGAATGAATAAAACTACAAATATAAATATTCTCAATTCACATCTTTTAAGTAACCTTTTTTTTCCTCAAATAAAATGAAGGTGATTAGAAAAAAATTGAAAACATTTTAACTTAAGGAGAGAAAGAAAGGAGGGAGAGAAATCCTCTGGAAAGAAAATTAAGAGTAATACAGAAAACTGCAGGACTTGGAATTNTTNNNNTATNTTNTTANNTNTTANTATTAAGCAAATATGTTATATATTATGTGAATCAGATTTACATTACATTAAATACCTAAGGTTTTAAAGAAAACCCATGCTCTAGGAATTTTCAAAGTTTGTTTTAAAGTTTTCACATTTAAGTTGTTTTTTGATTAAATATTTATGAATTTACAGTTTATCTTTTAAGACTAAACTTCAACAATCATTTTAGGGATTGAAGGGTTTAAAAAGACTCTCCTAAATCTGTAACATCTTGTAAATCCAGTAAGTTTTGTGTAACACAATTAAAACTTCAACTGCCATAGTAATTTCTGAGTGCAGCAGGTATCAAAATAAAAGGTTGGGGGATAAGTATTTTTGCTATTGTTTAACACTGGCTATAATATCACACATTACCAATAAAAAGGGATAAGAGTAAATTATATGGCTTCTACAGAAATGTGCATAATATTAACTTTTCCACTGATGATTTTACTAATGTAATAAATTACTTTATAGTCACATTCAAAATGCTGGTCCTGGAAAGTNGAGGCTAAAAGTTCTAAAGAAATTAAAATTTAGGCTTAGACATTTGCTTGTCTAACTACTAATCTGCAAAAGCTTATTTGTATACTTTGATTAGGATAACAAAACACTGTCCTTAGTGAACTGAAGTAAACTGCCTACTTTTCAGGTACTTTTTCACTATTTCAAAAACGTTCAGCATTAAGATGGGTTGGCTAGGACAAACAATATACTCTTTTATGTTCCATTTCTTGAAGGCAAAAGAAGTCAAGAGACTTAAGCAAGTAGTGTATAATCTCCAAATTCATGTCAAGACTGATATAAACTCTGCCAATTAATTAAGGAAATATGGCTTTTCCATGTTAAGTTGCTGAATGTTTTTTTAAACATCTGGCATATATACTTTGGTAAAACTGAATAATCTGCTTTTATTAGAAGCTATCTGGGCAAGTAGTTACAGTGACTACACAAACTAGTACAGATAACTGCATTCCTTATTAAATAAATTAGAATCCTAACAAGCCTGAGCAATCCAACCCCATAATAACACAGGAGACCATTAAAGATTAAAAGAAAAATAAAAAGGGAGAAATAAGAACGAGAAAGCCCTTCAGCAAATACCTCAACAAATAATCACTCAGGCAAAGCCAAACAAGTTTTGAAAGGGATCTGCTTTGACAGATGTTCTCTGGAAAAGCATATGCTTGGGGCAAAATGAAAGGTTTTGTCTGGTGGGGTGTGTGTGTGTGTGTGTGTGTGTGTGTGTGTTTAAAGTTGCACTGGACTAATGTTTTTCTATATGCTGAAATACTTTAATTTAAAAAAAAATGCTTTTTAAAACTTATACAGAAACCTCCCTGATCAACATTTCAAGACATTCACTGAGGTCATTCATGCTCATTTAGATTTGTTACAGGTACAAATTAGTCACAAACGCATGCATCTCCACTCCACAGCACAAGGACTAAAACTCTGAAATCTCCACAAAGCAGCCTCATCTCTCACAGCCATAAACAACCGTCCATATTGCTTTGCTTGGAGGGCCTACACACAACTCATGAATAAAGCCTCACATTTTCATAAAAGTTNAAGTAAAATCTAAAACACAAAAGCGTACAGGAATAAGATTTCATAAAACTCAAAAACCAGGTATTTTAGATAATACTCGTTCACAGGAATTCAAACACCACAAAATGATCGTGCAAAGTGTACTCACCAGAGCTCATGCCCTTCTTTCACCTACACTTGAATTCTATGCTTCCACAACTTTGCTATTTTTCCAATTAAAAACGCTGCAGCCTGCTACACTCCATCAAAAGGCCACGTTGTTTAACCAGGAGAAACATGTTAGAAACTGAGCTGTCACATTTAGAAGAGAAAGAAAATAAACAACTGCTTCTTTGTGAGAAGCACAAAGCACTTAGGCCGGCATGTGGGNCATGGAACGCCTCTGGCCGCTGCTACTGCTCTTCAAGCTTTGTAGTCAAATGTCTGCCACATTCTTGCCTTCTGCATGGTGTCTCAGCAGTAACAGATCAGAACTGGCTAGCAAACAACTCCTTCCTGAAAGTAAGCTCTAATTTCTTCTTCTGCAGTGAAATGAACCAAGTTTCTATGCAAAAGGATGAGTGACAGCATTCCCAGCCAATCAGCTTGGGTTTTTTCAGGAAAATCACCCCTTAATTCATTCAAAATTAGGTCATATGACACTATTTGAAATACTATTGGCTTACAATGAAAGTAATGTTTGACTCTCCACAGGATAAGGCCACCCATCTATGCTTCCCTGGGCTGAAGACAATCTGACTATAAACGGTACTGTAAATTAAACACACACACACACACACACACACACACACACACACACACACACACACACACGCCTTACCAGAGCTTCCCAACTATTAAAGGGCCGGAGTTCTGTTATCTTCTGGGCCTTTTTCTGAGAACACTGAGGAATTAAAGTCAGTTCAGCAATCGAAGCATCTTGAAGGAAGTGGATGATTTTGCCTTTATAGCCATCCTCCATCACTTCTTCACCACTGCTGTAGTCCTCATCCAGTGAGCTCCCGACATCAGAACCTGAATCGTACTCGGAGTCTTCTACGGCTTTCTTAGGATTAAATACATTTTTCTTACGTTTCTTGTTAAAGCCATTTTGTGGTTTCATAGAAATTTTCTGTTTCATTTTTGTTTTAGCTGCGTTTTTAGAATAATTTTGATTCTTTGCAACTTCTTTTCCATTTGCAACCTCACTTTGTGAAGCAGACTGCATATCTGTGTATAAAACATACAAATATTGTAACTAACTTAGAAATATATAAATAAAATATAAAACTTAAGNCTTCAACTAAGGTAAGAAGAGTATGTAAACATTACATTTTCCTTGTGAACACTGAAGAATTCAATCACAACTTACTGTCAAATCTTGACATATATTAGAAGCAATATAAAACAGAATGTGAAGAAACCAAGAAGATAGAATGACTTATTTTAAAAGTAGTTGATAACTTCCTTTTAAACGTAAATCTGCTTTCTATCCAAGGTCCTAGGATACAGACGACAGCTGCTGCATGTGCACCAACTGCCCAAAGAGGCCAGGCCTCACTGCACGCTGAGGGAAGCATCAGAACAGTGTCACTATTTCTACTAATTTAAGTTTACCATCATTTAAGCAATATTTAAATATATTACTTCAAAGTGACACAACTCTGTATTTCACTGATTTCTAAGTTTGANGGGAATGAAAGTACAGTTTTTCTTACATTATTTTCATAAGAAAATAGGCACTAATTAATCTGTCAATGTATACAGTTTGCCCTGGCCTATCTGTAGGTCCCAAATTTATGGATCCAACAAGTTATATAAAAATACATTAGAAAAAGAATTGGACCTACTTTGAACATGCGTAAATTTTTTCATCATTACTCAGTACATAAGATAAAAACAACTTGTACATTGCATTTCCGTCATACTGGGTGTTGTAAGTAATCTTACAATGATTTGAAGCATATGGGAAAATGTATAGGTCAGATGCAAATATCGTGCCACTTCACATGAGAGAAATGAGTGTCTGAGTGCGGTTGACTTCTGGTATCAATATAGGTCCTGCACAAACCCCACAGATAATAAGAGGTGTGTGTACTTTATTTATAATGTTTATTTTCTATTTATTCAAAAGCTTCCAGAGTTATGTTATTATATGTCCATGCTTTTGCCCATGTAAAAACGTAATTNAATGAATTAAATAAAACAAAAATCAAGGTCCCTGTGCTAGACTTCAGAAGCCATCTGTACAATTATGAAATGCTGAGTCGATCTGATTCTTGGGTAGAAATATCACTAAATATGTACAACCTAACTTTGTGTCACCACCTCTCTCCTTCACCACTTTCTGCAGTTCAGAGCTTCATATGGATTAAGAGATTGTTCCTCCAGGGTGATAATACTCTTGAGTTCTTAGGGCCAGTGCTTTCCAAATTCATGCAAGTGCAGGCTAATATGCAATCAACTGCAAGATCCATCCTGACAGATGTCAAAATGTAAACAACTCATCACCATTAAAGGATGCCTTAAGAATCGGGAAAGATGTATAACGAAGTCATGTACTGTTTTGACTTTTATTATGGTGAACATCATTACTCCCAGCGTCACTTGCGAGTCAGTAGTTGATAGGCTCTTCTACAGTAAGACATGGGGCCAAGGGAGGTATGCACACTGCCCGTTACTGATTACCTTGATCTTCTGCAAACACTTTGAGAGACTCCAAGGCTTCTGTGTACATCCATTCATGTTCCTTGAGCACTTCTCTTAGTTCCTGAAATTAAGTTATTTATTTCTGTTAAAAATGTGAAATTAGCAATACAGAAAAATGTTTATGCTCTTTTAAAATGCAATCACTAAAAAAATAAAGTATTCATATCACTATCACTATCCTTATTATTTTTTGTCTTTTCAAGACAGGGCCTCACTATGTAGCATTAGCTGTCCTGGAACTCTCTATGTAGACCAAGCTGGCCTTGAACTCATTGAAATCCATCAGCTCTGCCTCCTGAGTGCTAGGATTAAAGGTGTGTACCACCTTGTCCAGCATTGTCATTGTTTCAGTGCTACTTTATAAATTCTGTCCAATTTCACTTCACAAACACAGTCTTTAACAGGGATGGAAGTGTGATTTTTTTTTTAATTTCTAACTCTCTTTAAAGGATTTTAAACACTAGAGAACCAAAATTCATTTAAGTAACTACAACAGGTATTTCATTATATAGCTAGGCATTTATAAACTGCCAACTTCAACCTTTGCTGTTGCTGGGTTTTCTGTTGTATCTTTGGAACAGGGATTATGTAGCCAGAAATGGCCTTGAACCCGTGATCCTCCGGCCTACTGAGATTATAAATTATTTCACTATCACACTGGTGAAAAATAGGNAATTCATTTTTTTTCTGTAAGACAGGATCTCATGCAGTCCAGGCTGGCCTCCAACTTGCTATGTAGCCAAAGATGTCCTTGAACTTCAGATCCTCCTACCCCACCTCCCTAGTGCTTGGATAACAAGCATGCATCAGTATACAAAACATGTTTCTGGGGATGGAGCCTAGTCTCTGTGTATGTATGGCAAGTGTGCTCTACCATCTGTGTTANTGCCCCAGCTGGAAAACATGCAGATGTAACACATGTAAAGAACAAGCGTAACAAGACTGCATTCAGTTCACCAGAATTCAGAAGGATTGCCTGAGCACAAAATGGAACACATCCATGACAATATAGACATTTTCCAAATGTTAAATGGGTATGTGCTTCAATATGCAGTAATGAGAGTGCAGGGGCCCCTTTAAAGCACTGGCATGCTTGACATGAGACATATGTGACACTGAACATTTTCATATTATCTAGGGAGGAGAAGGACCTTTATGGAGCATGAAGACACTGAAATCAGCACTGCAATTTAAAATTCTTATGAAAAAGTTCAAGAGTGAGTACATGATGGAGACAGTTAGGACAGCCCTTTACACTTAAGGATTCACAATTTTACTATAGTTAAGTATATTATGATTTCATTTATAATGCTGACACCACAATTAGTAAACACAGTACATAATTAAGGTAATTAGCAGGTAGTTTAAAATAAAATATTTATATAATACTAATCAGAGTTTGCACATGGTTTAACTCAAATACTACTTTGTAATACAAACATGTAGCACACATTAAATTTTTGAGCACTTCCCCTTCTTACCTGTTTATCAAAGTTTGGAAATTCCTTTTGCAATTTCAATACAATACTTTCCTGCTTCTCCCAGCTGCTGCTTGCTTCGGCAGACTCATTTGATTCTTCTCCCTGTGGGGTGAGGGGAGAGGGGAGAGGGGAGAGGAAAACAGACAAGATCAAGTCTTCCCCACTCTCATTTATCTCTATTATCTAGAAATTGAGCTGCTACAGTTCTCTTTTAATAGCCAAAGAAAAAAATAACTAATTGTGATTGCTACTCCCTGGCACAGAGGGACAAGATGACACTCTATAAAGGACAGGTATAAATCAAGTCCTATGTAGGGCATAAAACCTATGTTCATACCTCATCTGCACGAGGCAAGGGTTGGTTGCCAACAACATAAAAGACTGTAAGCACTGGCAATAGGAAGAAGAAAAATGCGTGTATTTCATAACAAAAGTGATACAGTGGGCTGGAATACAGTGAGCTTCACAGGCTACAAGTCTCTACTCAGAAGCATCAGAGGAATAGGATTTTGATCAGAGGAACAATAGTATTTGGAGAAAATATTTCAAAATCTTCAGAAATTAAACAGCTTCACTTAGCATTAGTGACCTTGAACATATATTATCTGAGAAACAAAACAGTTGACGGAACATTAAGGAACTGAAACATTGCATTCAGTGAGGACACTGAAATCTCTAAGATAAGCAAGCACTTTAAAGATTACAGATGAGACATAAACAGTCAACAGACAGGGCAAAATAAACAGGTGTTTTTCCACAACACATTCCTAAACTTCAGTCATCCCAGAGGGTATGCGTTCACATGGGTAAGTACAAGTGTGTGTAGGTGCAATGTTCGTGTGCATATGGAGGCCACAGGCTGACAGGCACCCTACACCTTTGTTCACACAGGTACTCTCAGTGAACCTGAACCTCACCAACGGGCTTGACTAGCTTGACACCAAGCTCCAAAGATTGGCCCATTTCTGATTCCTGCTACTGGGCTTATACAAGCACACCACTGCACACAGCTTTTGATGTGGATGCTAAGGATCAAGAGTCAGGTTCTCATGCTTTCGGGGCAAGCATTAGTGCTGTACCAACTTAGCCATTTTCTCATAGACCCTCTTTGTTTNTCTGTTTTAAAAGATTCGCATTAGATCAGGCATAGTGGCACAATGCCTTTAATCCCAGCACTTGGAAGGGAGACAGTCAGATCTGTGGGTTCAAGGACATCCTGGTCTACAGAGGGAGTTCCTGGACAGTCAGGGCTACATAGAGAAACCCTGTCTAGGAAAACCAAAAACAAATAAATCGTATTACTTTTATTTATTTGGTGTAGTGTGTCTGCTACATGTGTGTGATTGTCTAGGGAAAGCAGAAGAGGGTGTCAACATGGGTGCTGGGAACCAAACTTGGGTTCTCTAAAAGATTACAGCAGTTTATAGCAGCGTGCGCTATAAACCACCGAATCACCTCTCGAGACAGTGTCTTGCGTAGCACAAGTTGGCCTTGGACTTGCTATATAGCCAGGATGAACTTGAACTCCTGATTATCATGTTTCTACATCCCAAATGCTATGGGAATAGAGGCACTAGCTGCCACAATTCTATTTATTCCTGTCTTAAAAATATTTCAAAACAAAGTGTCCCTTGGTGAGTCCCCAGATTCTGCCCCTCTCAGCCAAGGCAGGGCAAGCCCCTCCTCCCTGCAACAAGACTGTGCCAGGTGTCCCACCTCAGGCACTGGGCTCAAAAATGTCAGCCCCTGTGCCAGGGACAGATCCTGATCCTACTGCCTGGGGGCCGTCAGACGCTTCAAGCCAAAAAACTGTCTCAAGTCTCCAGGGGGGTCAGTTTTGGAAGAGGTGGGAATGGGGGAGGGGTTGAGGGAGGGAGCTGGCGGGGCAGGAAGAGGGAGGAGAGGGGAAACTGGTGGGGTGGGAGGAGGGAGGAGAGGGGGATCTGAGGTTGGTATGTAAAAGGAGTGGAAGATCTTTTTAATGTAAAAATAAATAAATTAATTAAAATAAATAAATAAATAAATAGAGAGATAGATAGATAGATAGATATTAAAAAAAATATTTCAAATGCCTATCAACGAAAAATGGAAAAGCAGACTATGAGGTATTTGTGTGTGTGTGTATGTGTGACATACCCATTAAATAGAAAACTTAATTCCAGCACTAAGAAGGCTGAGGTAGAAGGATTACTATGAGTTCAAGGTGAGCCTAGACTGACTACAGTGTAAGACTTTCAAGAAATAAGCAAACAAAAAATATATGCTACAGCTTGGATAAACCTTCAAAGAGGATTTAATGGTTGTGTTACTACATTTATAAAAGAAATATCCAGAATATGTAAATCCAGAGAGGGAGTAGGCAGACTGATGATTGCTCATNGGCCAGGGAAATGAAGAAAACAAGGAACCATCCTTTTGTGTGCCTGCCATCATGAAATGATGGAACACTGGAACTAGAAAGGCATGGTTACAATACCCAACACTGGGAATGTCCTAAATGTATTAAACTGCCCGTGCTAAAATGGTAATTTTATGCTATGTGAATTCTCTTCAATAAAATATGGAGCTGTGGTGAATGCAAGCTTAACACAAGCAAGGCTTTGGATCATAACTCCAGGACCAAACAATAGCAATGAAAGCACCTCCAAAAATTTTTCGAATGAAATATATGATAGCACAAATGAAGCANTCAGCATTCAGTGGCTGCGTGCCTATCATTTTATATTCCTTTAGGATCCCATTCTTCTATCTGCTATAGCAGTCACTGTTGAAAAGTACCCAAGAGGTCAGTGGTTACACTGGTACACAGAAGCTATACGAGGAATCTGAACCCAAATCTATCTCAGTGGGCCTAGAAGTTATGATTTAATCCTAGGGTTCCAGCACCAGAATACATTGCTAGAACACATACTTACCAATGGCAGAAAGCACACATTAGGCTGTGAATCATAAAGTATGGGCCACTATGTAGGAAATACCAAATTAAAGTACCAAGAATTGCCCTTCTCACTCAAACAATAATCACAATCATTCCTGAGGGAACTGCAGAAAACAAAATTATCATTTCAGCCCAATGTAATATACTNCCTTGGCTCACCGAAAAACTGGATGGGTTTTGGAGAATTTGTTCAGAGCAACATAAATAAATCAGATGATGATTCCAATTGCAGCTGCTATTCCAAATTTGAGGTTTTAACTGAAACTTGTCTTAGCTTCCCAAGTACTGGGATTACAGACACCTTCTATATA